>CM023611.1:9205777-9463277 GCA_013358685.1 Antennarius maculatus | reverse complement strand
TTGTTTTAAAGATTTCTGCACAGTAGCAAGAGGATTTAATGCATACTTTTTTGTATGCATTACAAAATAATTTTTAAAAAAGTATCATTCATTTTGATGTGAGTCCTTGCCAGTCTCTGAGCTGTTGTCTGCTTAACAGAGGCAGACAGGTAAGCCAGTCGGTGCTGTGTTCTTGTTAATTGCCTGTGGATGCACAGTGAGAGAAAATTGCTGCATGAAGGGAAGAAAAAAATAACAGAAGATTTTTAACTTCTGTGAATAAGGAAAAGGAGAGCCTGTGAGAGAGGGAAAGGCACAAAACAACCTTTTCTAACCCAGTTGAGATATGCGTGTGTGTGTGTGTGTGTGTGTGTGTGTGTGTGTGTGTGTGTGTGTGTGTGTGTGTGTGTGTGTGTGTGTGCCTGTATGTGTGAGTGTATAAGTATATATATGATGGACGTACAGACAGGCAGACAGACAGACAGACAGACAGACAGACAGCTGGATGGATGGATGGATAAATACATTGATGGATGGATGGATGGATGGATGGATGGATGGATGGATGGATGGATGGATGGATGGATGGATGGATGGATGGATGGATGCTGATGAATATACTGTATGTCCCTGTCCTGCCATGTCCAGCAATAAAAATGGAGAAAGAAATCTGAGAGCAAAGCTGTGCTGATTGGATAATCACCACATCAAATCATCCAGAACAGCAGTGTGTGAAAGCATTTGGGGTTCTACAGAGTAAATGGTTAAATTACCAATTCTCGAAAATGACCATTAATGGAAGACCATCTTCTGGCTGTCACCCAAGTGAGCCAACAACTGTTTGAGAAATGTCAGCAGTGCGATTCCATTCGACCACCTACTGAAGAAACAGAGAAATGTATGAATTCCTCTGAACCTGATTTTTCAAAGACTGCAATTTTCTGATCCAGTTAATAGACGATAACTACACTCACTTTGCAACTCATGTTACTTTGAGATGGTGCACCTTAGTTTCTGAGTTGCTGTTTGCTATTAGAAAAGAGGCTACCTAGAGGAAGGTGAAATTAGTACAAAAAGAAAAGAGGCTAAGAGGCTGTGTGACACCAATGCTTCATCTCTAGACATCATACTTGCTCACACATGGTGTACCTTTATCTAACTCATCGCAACACATTGTACATCACAAACTGTTTGAAAGAAGCCATTTGTACAAATCTGACTGGACAGATATCTGATGGGTCTCAGATCGGGATGCTACTTAAAGCCAGAGCTGCACAGACATGCCAGCTGCTGGTAACATTATCCAATGCAGTCTGATGGGAAGAGGACTCCACATTTTTGTCTGAGTGTATGTCACATTGCCTTTTTCTCTTGAATTGAACAAATTCAAGAGAAAATGGGCCCATAACCTGAACCAAAGCTCCCCAAACTCTGCATCTCCAAGTGGCATGATTGAATCATAAGATATAATGCATGAAAATCAATCAGCAATTTGATCTTCTAATGTAGGTTAGGGACATTTTTAGTCGACAGCTTTAATTAGTCATCACAATAATCATCACCAGAGAAAATTAAATCAAGAGCAAAGTCTGAAGAGCTCACATATACTGTATGATAATACGTATGTGCATAGCAGTAATTATGCAGTGTCTGCTAGATGAGGGAGCTTTGACTGTGTGAAGGGCTCTTAGATGAGATTACACTCTTGGGTTCAAAAATAACACAAGCTCAGAAACTTCAGGTTTAATGGACCAAGCGTGTCCTTGCAGTTTACTGAAGACTTGTATTGGAAATGAACCACACAGCTGATCACACTGGGGACAATTAGTTACACCCAATGGGGAGTGGCTCTAGCAGAGTGCACACTGTGGGGCATGCAACATTAGCAAAGACACAATGAGTTACTCAATATATAAAGTTTATCGGATTCTGAAAATCATCTTAATACACAGTACTTGTTGTCTCTATTAGTGACGCTTGATGGAAAGGAAAGAGATATACATGATATACAAGGGAATATGAGAGTTTGTGAAAGCTGGTGCTTTTGGAAAACATGTTTTTGCAGTCTAAATTCTATTTTTTGCTCTACTGTAATTTTTTGCATCAAAACACAGGGAAGTATCCTGCCACATTTTGGGTAGCAGTAGCTCAGGTACTAGAGCAGGTAATCCAGTGTTCGCAGGATTGATAGTTCAAATTCTGCCTCTCCAGTCATCTCTTGTTGTGTCTTTGGGTGAGATGGTTTACCCTCATTTCCTCCAGTGAGCAACTCACTGGTGTGTAAATGTGTGTGAATATTCCAGTGGTGGTCAGAGAGGCCGTTGGTTAGTATTAGGTGCCACATTTCCATCAGTCTGCCATAGGCAGCTGTGGCTACACATGTAATTTACCATCATCAAGTATGAATGAGGACTGAATGAATAATGGCACCAGTGTGAGCACTTTGAGTCATTAGAATGAAGTGCTATACAAATTAAATCACTATTATTAATATTTTCACTTAAAGAAGTTCACGGAAAATGGTGCAGCAAAAAATGGTAATAGTAAATTAAATTCTAAGGACTAAAAATAGGAGGCATTTCTTCCTTTTTATAATATAGTCAAAATAAGACTTGTTTGATATGTTAAATGAATTATAAAACAAAATTCATTCTAACACTCAACCCCAACATTCAGAGCAAATCACTGATGGATTTTACAGAAGCACAGATGAATAGCCCTTTGTCCTTAGAGAAACAAAAGCCTCTGACAGACTACACTGCATCCTCAGATAAATGCTCCTCAACACATGTGCAACGCACAAGTGCTGCACATGTGTGGAAGAAATCATACATATCTTTTAAGGCTCAGGATGAGGCTGAATTTAACTTCCAAAAGCCAGCCTGTCACTTAGGATCACATTTCAATCACTAATGCCAATTAACTGAGTCCTGAGTACTCATCTTCATCATGATCATAAATCGCTCTTCCTCCTGGGATACGTGGCTGAGTAACTGTCGGAGTTCATGCAAATATTTTGAGTACATGAGGAATGAGACAGAAACAAAAATGACAGTTATGTTTGTGCACTTTATGACAAACACTGTTTGTGTGTTTACGCTCAAAGTCACTGCTTGTGTAGAAGATACTGGAATGCTTTTGAGTTTAAAGAAGTACAACAGTATACAAGTCCTGAAAACTTGTGCTAACATTATTATTCTGTACTTGACTTCCCTTACTTCCCTTATGTTGTGACGACCTTCCAAAACCACATATTTATTAAAAACACACCCACACTAAAACAAAACAATAATTACGGCAATAAAAAAAACAATGTTCAGACTGACAGCATAATTACATCCAATGACCCAGCAAACATTATGTAAACAAAAATTTTAATCAAATAGAATTTTGTTGCTGCCACATGAGTTTTGCCTTTCAGTCGCCCACATGGGGCCAAATGAAGGTGCTGTATAATTACTTTCAGTTCATAGTCATACTCTGCAGCTTCATTTCATGAACAATTTACATGATGATCAGCTGGAGGACAAGCTGTGGGCAAATCCGCAAACAATAGTTTCAACCCACATGCAATCACACAACCGTGAGGTTTTATGATATTAGCGGTGAACATACAATTTATCTGCTGTGATGGATTGTGAAGAGTGATATGTTACAATTTAACACCCACACGCCCACCATCTGAGTGTGATGCACTTCAGGCTTTGGGGAGAAGCAAAGTCATTCCATTTATTAATGATATCACTACAGCTCGATATCAGATAAAACCCTGAAAATGGATATGAGGTGGCATGGGATGGGTGAGACAAACAGTTCTATAAATCCTCCCTTCCCATCCAGGAATTGTTGGTATCAAAGAGCTTTTTAGGATTGCAGACGTGTCTGTAAATCATACAGAGAGGAGTGGAGTTGTTATAATTGCTTTGCAATGTCTGTGATGCCCCACCGTATTATCTGTGTCATAGCTTATTGCTTTTTTATTGTTAAGTGCCTCATAAAAACGGCATCGATACATGGCCATTGATTTGTGCATGGCCGAGTAAACCCTTCAGATGGTGAACATACATGATACACAAGCCTGTATATACAGAAAAGAAAATGAGTGTGCAGCGGCCGTCACATGGACTGGAGGATGCGAACATCAGATGTGTATACATGACACCCCCCACACTGGACACCCAAGGCTCGGTCAAGACAGGCAGGACAGTAGGAGTAAAGAGAGATTAAGATAGAGGGGAACAGGTAAAAGGCACCAACCTGATAGAAGATGCACAATTTTAAAACACAGCTTTTTGTCACAACTGAACGAGTGTGTTTGAGTGTGCATGTGTCATTGTTTGAACTGTTGAGAATTGTCTGTAATACCAGAGCCTACATCGTGACTGGTGACACAGCTGGTCACACAGTTGTAACACCACAAACACACAGACACAATGTGCATGCCTATCACAGAGAGCAGAACTCAAAACTGATTAATAAGCTATTGTGCTGCAGAGTCTCAAACCAAAAGCTTCTGTCCTAACCAAATCTGGCTAGCCCCAGGCTGCAATCCTTCACATAAATGAGGAAAAACAAAACAGAACATTGAACTTGTTTCTCAGAAATCTTAGATGACTTTTGCCTTGATAAGCTTTAGGAATAGAAGGACCAAACCAGTCGGTAAAACTTTTTTTCTAAAACCAGCTCACACAGAAAGTCTCGCCACAGCACCAAATCCTTTATCACTGAAACCTACCGGGGCTCGAGCGAGATCTTCTGCCATTAGTCATCGCTAGACAAGCACTAATATTAATTGTTTTGTCCAAGCAAAGGCCAGTCTCTACACCATAAAGGACTGGATGTTGTTCATTACTGTCGAAGGACTGTCTTCATTACAGATACATTTTTTAATGTATGCTCATGTGAGCAAGTGTGTGGTGTGTGGGCATGTGTATGTGTGTGTATGTGGTTTTGTGCACTCAGTGGGGGTTTATATCCGTTTATAGCTCATAGTTCTACATGTCTGCCATTCCTCTGTGTCACATCATTGGCTGTCTAGCGTAATCAATCAAGAGAGCCCATTGTGCCTCACAAAAAGCCAATGAGCTGCATCAATAACTGAGCCTGCACTCCCCAGCTATGAATATTCCCCTAATGAAACAATCTCTTACTGAAACACAATCCTGGCTGATGCAGGAAAAAAAAAATGACAGCGGCTACACGGCGGCAGGAATGTCTCTATCTGTCTCTCAAATTTGTGTTGTTACACTTAAGAGGACACAATGGAGGGGAACTTTGAAAGAAAGAATGGAAAACATGCACACATTGATCAATGCGCTGCTTTTGTCCTCTTGCATGTAAGCTAACACTGTTAACAAAGGGGCACTAGTTGACTGCAACCCATTCATTCTGATAACCATCCCCCAAAAGACGCAATAGAAAAAGCAATGACAGGCAATAATGACTACATTCACCGCTTCAAAACATCTCACATGGAAGAATCACTGTAATGTCCTCCTCAAGACGACTTCATTTCCATTAAGACAACATATCACTCCGCGGTCCCCATTAACCCGGGCGCACAGGCCATCCTAAGCTCGCACTATCTGGAACACTTTGCACCGAAAACAGTGAGTTCATCACTTGGCCTCCCACTACCGCCATTAACTCTCTGCTAAGACCATTATTTAAACACTGAAAGCAGAGCGAGTAATTTGGAGCAACGCTGTGCCAGCTCTAACGTGTATTCTATAGTCGCAGCTGCAGTGTGTAGTCTGGAATCTGTCGAGGGGCCAGTAAGTGCCGCTCCATTGAGCCTCTACAAACAACACAAGACAGAAATGAACCACTGAGGCAGGAGAAAAGGGGGGATGTTTTTCCACTGAAGGGAGGAAGACAGATGATGAAGCACAGAAGAGAGAACGAAGCAGACAACGGGAGGGAAAACGAGAGAGAAAGGTTACGTTTATGATTGTTAGATTAGACCGAAGCACAGAAGAGCTCATGCATCATCAGCCAGGTGGACAAAAGAAAGTCATGTAATACCTGCCTTTCTCCCTTTGCACAGCCAAATGAAAATACATGTGACCCTTAATCCTGAGCCACTCTACTTGCTGTGAATCACATGGATCCCCCTACCTGTACCATTTCTTATACTCACACATATAAACACACGTGTGCAGCACAATGCATCCCCTCCACATGTGCACATCATCTACGTCAACAACATCGATATTTACAGCCAAGCCTCACCCATGGGGCTTTAGTTTTTGTCAAGAATCTTGTCCACTCAGCACATGCAATGCTGCAGGTGACTTCAACAATCATTGCCAGTCTGATGCAGATGGCAGCTATTCCTGACTCTTACAGGACGCATGATGCTGCTGTGAATCCTGCGTCCGAGGCACTTGTATCTTCAAGAAACAATAACAAGAGGACTAGCCTTTGACGTCAGCCTGGTCGTAAAAGGTAGAGGCGATTAACAATAGCTCTCAGAGGGGGTGAACTCTCTTCCTGTTGCTAGGAGGCACTGAGTGTCTCATCTTTTGAGGATTGAATGTCTTTAAAAAGCGAAATATTTAGAGAGAGGGTTGACAAAAGCAGACACACATAATGGGCTCCTGTAACAGGTCAGCCTGTCCTTTACAAGGATCACTTCACCGGAATCTAATGCTCTTTTAGGCGTATCAGCTGTGACTGTTGCCACAATTAGCAATTTACCTAGAATAGTATCCGCATCACTGCTAAAATGGGCAATGCCTGAAAGTTCACATGTTGTTACTCCTTTATTTACAAAAAATCTTATTCTCCATTATTTATGTGTGTGTATTTGTTTGTACTGTAATGGCTCATCATTAATCCTAATGAAAGCTGGGTAGAATTATGTTGTTCATTTTATGCCCAATCAAAACCATTTCAATGTGGAAAAACTAATGAAGTAAAGATTATTTATTACTGCAGCAGATGTGTGACATTTGTCTGCCACTAAGCCCTCCGGTGCTTTGACTCTTCAGTGAGATGGTGAAATTAATCTGAACTGAGTCACAGAAAAATAAATCCTACCCTATTGAAGTCCAGACAGTGGTGGTGGTGGTGGCTGGTAAAACTGAAGACATGATGAAGTTAATGAATCTGAAAAGACTGAGCTGGGAGCTGGAGACTGCATGACAGCAGCACATATGAGCCAGTGATGCAAAAAGACAACTGGTAGTCCCAGACCTGACGGGGCCATTTACACAACAATAATTTCACACCAAAAACAATGACAGCACAGCACTGTTTTGCGTATGTGTTTTACGGTTCCTGCCAGCCTTCTTCACACAGGCAGATAGTCTATCGCCAGAACAACAACACAACTGCAGCGTTCCATGGCCCACATTTGTTCCTGCTGCGATAGATTTGCTGAGCCACTGTGATGATTTTGTTCTGTGGTGTTGATTTTGTGCTTACTATAGCTTTTTCATGTGTATTTATGTGTTAGGATCATTTTAAAATGAATGACATGTGACTGCAAAGGTGTTTGAAAAAAACAATAATAAAGTGGCTCTGTTTTCATTGTAGACCACAAATAAGACAAGTAAATATGACCTTGGAACCTAAGAGAGGAAGACTGTAGCTAGAACTGTACTATCCTGTAGGCATAAATGTGGCGTATATGAATCAATATTATTTTTAGAAGCTGATGGTGAAAGAAAAGGAAAATTTCAGAAAATAAGAACCTGCCTCTTCTGAAAGTCGATTCTTAATTTATTGATCATGAGTAGTCCTGTCAGATGTTCACCATGGATTCTGGGAACAGATGTATGAGTTGATGTGATTAGATGCTGTAATAGATGTGGAAAATACAGAAAGCCTTAATTAACCAATAAGCATTCACCATGTCAGCCAGCAACAAGACAAGTCAAATTTCATGTAGAGAGTACAAGGTCGATTGTCTGGCTTAGTCAGCAGACCTGTCTATTGTCCACTATCCCAATGATCCTCACGTGTTTCTCTGGGTGACAGAAAGAAAAAAACTAGCTGACTTTAAAGTGTTTTGCTCATATGTGTGTGAAGGTCAAAAGAGTTGGGTTGCTTTGTGATGCATACAGTCTTTTGACACCTTAGCTACAGCTTATAACCCCTTATTTCCAAAGCTTTAACCTTTGTGAGCCAACAGAAATCCTAAGGCCCCGTCCAAATGATGACGGAACTTTTTGAAAATGCAACTTTTTTTGTTGCGTTTACGCCTTCCGTCCACAGGACAACGCAGATATCCGGAACAAAAACGCAACTTTTTGAAAACGCTGGCCAAGGTGGATTTTTTTGAAAAAGCTGGGTCTGCGTTGTCTTGTGGACGGTGTATGACCAAAACCGCTGTGACGTCATGCATGTGACCCGAATCTACATGTACAAACGGAGCTAGATCCGGCTATTTTCTGATGTATAACAGCTCCACGTCGAAGATGCATTGATAAACATGCTTTGCACTTAAATATTTGTTCATCTGTTTCTTTATTTATGTGTCATAAAGTTTATATATGTATTTATTTATTCATTCATTCATTCACGTTCCTCGCCAAAGACGCCGACGCCAGTTCTGGGTCAGACCGGGATGTGCTGTCTGCTGGTGGGAGAACTCAGTGATGAACGTTCTCCTCCAGGAGGAACACTGTGAATTTCCGCACGTCCCGGTCCTCTCTCCTGTCGTTCTCAGAGTTGTTCTGCTTATACACGTGTTGATTAACGCATTGGTGCGTTTACGTGTGGACGGACATTTTTTTTTGAAAACGCTGTCGTGTGGACGCGAATTGTTTTTGATGCTTTTTCAAAAAGTTGCGTTTTCAAAAAATTCCGGCATCGTGTGGACGGAGCCTAAGTATGACAAAGACCGTAGCAGTTTCTCCTCTGTGACACACCTAATATTCTAAATTGTTTCTTAATTTCCCTTCGGGGATCTTAATCAGTATATAATAATAATAATAATAATAATAATAATAATAATAATAATAATAATTTAAAATATATATATATACTGTGTATAAACACATATACAGTGTATATATACACACTCTCACAAACACACACACATATATATGTATACATATATGTATGTATGTGTGAGTGTATATATAGGTATGAGGTAGGTATGAGGTGCTTACTCATACCTACTGTAGTGTCATGTTGGCACACAAGCACATGGAAAGCTCGAAACAAAATGGAAAGCTAAAAGAAAGATTATTCAGATTCTATTAAATATATGCTTTTTCAGCAAAAATGTACAAGTGTTCCAATACATTATATCTATATCTATTTATTTATTTATTTATTTATTTTTACATACATACATATATACAGTACATACTACAGTCTAAACATTACTCACACTGTTAATGACAAACTTTGTTGAGACCTTTTTAGCTGCTATGACATCCAGCAAACATGATGCGTATCCAGAAACCAGCTTCTGACGGTATCCCTGAGGAATCTTAGTCCTTCCCTCATGGACAAAGGTCTCCACCTCGGCAATATTCCTGAATCTACATGCCACAACCACCTTCTTCAAATTCCACAAGAGATTTTGAATGGGATTCAACTAAGTGACAACAAAAGCCCCTGCGAATGATCTAGGATTTTTTCTTTTATAACCAAAGCCTGGTGGATGTTTGCGATTGCTATTCTTTTGGAATGTCAAATCACACCCCATCCTAGCATCAATGTCTTTGCAGATAATGAGATGTTTTTGACTGGGATGAATTCATCTTAAACACTACATGTTGCAAGTTTTCACCGGAACAAAAGCTGCCCCAGATCATCACTTATTCACAGCTTGCCCAATTTCTGTGTAGGTTGTGTGTGTGTGTGTGTGTGTGTGTGTGTGTGTGTGTGTGTGTGTGTGTGTGTGTGTGTGTGTGTGTGTGTGTGTGTGTGTGTGTGTGTGTGTGTTTCTTTAACCATTAGGATACCCTACATTCTTCCTCTTCCAAACAAACTGCTGATCCACAAACCGGAAACGTTTAGTTTTGTTTCAAAACTCCACAGAAGAACATGGCTCATTTGGATGTTTTTAAACTACTGGATCCAACTGTTCTCGTACTTTTGGGTCAGCTGTGGTGTATATCTTGGAGTTTGGGCATAGAGCCCTTATGCAAATTTGGACTTTAACAAAAAGAAAAAAACTCAACTGCTGAAGTACGTTTGGCACACAATTTTTACATCTGAAGTGCAAATGTGTGTTCTTAAGAGGTATAACATTTAGGGGACTGAATATTATGGAGACTGCAGTAGCATTTTAAAGTGGAATTAATTTTGTAAAATTTGTTGTATTGAGCTTATTTGATTTGTTTATTTATAAAAGCTGACAACAGGCTTCAATTTCGGTAAAGGTTGAATAATTTTCCTTCCAACAGTACATGTCCCCTTTAAAACTGTTGTCCCCATCAATGAAGTCTGCTGCTGATTTCAATAAGTAACTCAGCTATCATTTATAGGCACATTCCTCCGCGGCCAGCATGTACAGCCAGCTCTAATGAAACACACTGGTTTGGATGTGATCTAGAGAGTCCAGATAGCTGCTCCGCGCGGAAAAGAACATATGGATCACTGTGCTCCTCTCCAACATTCCTAAAAAATCTGGACAGGACATTGAGCATTTTATCACCACCAAGGACTCAGCAGTTATCCTGTGGAAGCATTCAGCTGCTTGTCCCCCGCAGCAGAAGCGTGATATCTGTCCTCTATAAAAATAGGAAAAGACATTTTGCTTCCAACAACTCCTGTTTTTTATCTTTATTCTGACCATAATTGGAGCGTCTTTGTTGTATGTAGTCTAAAGTGGATCGTAACAATCTCATTTTCAACTGTGGAAGTCTTGTGGTTTATTTGTCATATCATCAGTAACTGATTAAAAAAAGAACTCTTTTTCTTTGTGTCAGCCTTTGTGTCCGTGACCAAAAAGAGCCATTTGGATCAGCACAAAAAAAAAAGATTTAAAGCCAGTTTAATATGAGATCATCTGAGATTGTGTCATGAGTTCTACTCCCAACCTTGGGACCAGGAATGGATTGTGCTTTAGTTACTCAGCACCCTGCAAAGAGTGAGTGATTAGATTCTATTAGAGCATTTTATAGCAAGAAACAGGAGAGCATACGGATTACTGCAAATTTATTCTAGAATCATTCAGTCAGCTTCCTTATTACACGCACACATGAGGTATGTTGGCAGAAGACCACCCCGAGGTATGAAAGAACACCTCACTTTGCTATTTTTGGGGAACAACTGCCTCTTGAATTTCTCAAAAACATTACAAGCATGGCTTTCTTTGTTTCTTTTTTTTCTACACCCCTCCCAAGTAGTAGACTCAGCAGATTTTAAGTCATTTTGCTAACTGTTTCCTTTCAAGAGTAAAAAAAAAGAACGACAAAGAAAAAAACCCATCTATTTTTGTGCACACTCCAGTAGGTGTCACTCTATCCACTGATCTCCTATACAGACATACATTAAGTTCTACAGACACCAACTAGACCTGGCCAGGACTGCCAGAAGCTGAAGAGGTGGGCTCAGTCAATCACTTATTCAGCCATTGCCCTGCATTCACCACCAGAGAGTTCACCAAGGGTTCAGCCCTGCCCAGCGAAGGAGTGTGAAACCCAGTCTGCCTGCCACACTCTGCTGGACCCTCAGTCCCAGGGGGAGGAAATGTTTTCCCCTTGCTGCTGAAAACGCCCCTGCTTCTAATTTTACGGGCATGAACCAAGCTACTTTGTCTGATTATTTAAACCACTTCAAGATAATGATCATTTACATCCTTTGGAGGAACGTGTAGCTTATTGATATTTTTTGATATCCCCGGGCATGTACAGTTTGTTCAGTATGCGAGTAAGGAAGGAAACATCAGTGTATAGGCCACAACACCTGACAAACCACTAATGTACTCTGCATCAAGGACACAACTTTTAGTTTGTTTTCCTGAGGACTGAAGTTGAAAGAGTGGGTGTCATACTCAATTTGTTTCTGGACTTTTGTCTTCACTGAACCCTGTCATTTCTAAAAGTTGGGGCATAGATGCTTTCAGTTCCAAACAAAGTATGCACATATGCACACTCAGTAATATGTTAATCGTCATTTGTATTGATGGTGGGTTACATAACTTTCACAGCAGCTGCAGCTTCACAAACAGACAGGAATTTACATGTTCTGGACACAGATTTGCTCCCTGTCTTCCTTTTCATGAACACTTGTGCCTGGGTGCACAAGGCACACATGAGCTTGCCCAAGAATATATGCATTTTCACCAGAGGCGTACATGTCTCTTTTAAAGTACACCATATATGGTTGGCAGCTGTTTCACTACACAGTCCTTACAGATGAAGAAAAGCATCAAACGTGCTGCACTGACTATTTCCCTTTATTTGGTTGTGTAATCAATCAAGCACGGCTGGGTTACATCCGAAGCTGATATGTGTGGAAACTTTGCAAAATTTGTTAAGACATTTCTCAGATGAAGTGCTGCTGGTTTTGGTCAGTCCAAATTGATCACATTAAGACTTAAATGTCTGAATTCTCCTTTACGGCTTAGTTTTCCTTGTGAAACCCCTGCTGGCACGCAGGTTGATTTCTTTTTAAGGAGTCCAGGTTCATATTTATTTTCTAAAGCAGTCATGCATCAGTGAATTACGCTTTAGCTTAAAGCAATATGTCCGCTAACAGTTAAGCTCTATTCCCTCTGCTGGTCAAACAGTCACTCCACTCCACTCATGTCCATGACATTCATGTAGTGAAACATGAGCTGAGCGTGACCCTTTAGCCAAAGCTTTGTATGTGCAGGAAGATCTAATGTTGCGTCTGCACCAACAATGTGTACCGATTTGTACCGTAACTGATACGGTATGATGCAGGTCAAGCTTGTGACGTATCACACACTGCTACGCATGTCAGCTAACCATTATGCCGATCATTTGGTCACAAAGCTGCACCATTTAGATAAGCTAATGGTGGCGAACTGGTTTTTGTCTGGTCTACCAGCATCAGTAATCTGATTTGTCAATTTACAGTAAAAGGCCTCTCCAGTAGTGCCCATTAAAATCCAGCCTGGACATAGAGCAGTAACCACCGGTAGTTCATCTCTGATTCTTTTTCTTTCTTTTTTTTTTGTTGGAAGGTCAAGGCTAACTGTATTCACTCACCGGTAAAAAGCACCAGAGATATGAAGAAGACATTGAGAAGAAGTAGAAATCCACTTTATTACTCTCCCGTAAGACACACACATTCACAAACACACACACACACACGCACACGCACACACGCACTTATATATGCATACATACATATATATATATATATACAGTATATATACACACCACCACTGATATAGGGCACAGCGGCAGTGATCAAGAGGTGAACTGGCACCTCTCCACTGCCACTTTACATTCCGGACTTCTTGTGCCTTGAATTGGCCACCCTCTGTTCCCCAGACCAACACCTAGTGGACTAAGCTACTGCTGCCCCAATATTGACTATGACCACTCATCACCCTGGCTTTGGGATGCATTTAGAAATCAATTACAGCCACAGCGATTGACGAAGCACCCCTTTGTGTCACTCTACCAGCACTTTATCAGGGTTCTTAGAAAGAAAGCCGAGAGAATGTGTCGGTTGAGACAGCATTCCTGTGTATATTTTAATATCTTTACTGTTTATAATTGCCATCTGGAAGAAAAAGAGGACTGACGAAAGCAAAGGATGTAAAGCAAAGAAACCATATGACAAGAGTGAAATGTTTGTACTTGACCTGCCAACATTTTATAATGATGCCTCAGCTATTATTGTTGAAGTGTGTTCACTACAGTGTGCACCACATGTAATCAGCAACGTCTATATGAATTGAAGGCAGCAAATTGTTTAGTGCAGCCTACAGCCCTTAAGCTGTGCCACAAGGGTGACTTGTCTCATACAGATTAGTTAGGAGGTTTCCATGGCAACCTGTCAATTATTTGTTCCAGCAGCTTTGTCTAAAAACTGGGAGAGCTCTCACCCTTCCTTCCCCTGTGACCCAGGAGGCCATGTCCATCCATTCCTCGATAACACCGTGTCATAGATAAATCTCTCAGGAACATCTGAGGACCATCACAGACTCAGCAACGAGAACGAGAACAGACACCGATGAAGAGACACAAGGACACCAAAAGGGTCCTTGTAACACATCAGAACATTTCTGAGAAAGATATTGCTTAATTAGAAGAAAAGCAGCTGAAAACCAGATGATTTTGCTTGTCTTGAAAATGGATGGATGGATACTGCTAAATTAATAAAAGAGGAAAGGAGAAACTGCCCAGAGTACGTTAAGTGATTCAATAAGCTATGACAGACTGGTGTTTAATGATTGGCATGCTTTGACCTGTGTGAAGCATATGTAATAATGCTGTTTGGCTTTGGAAGGCAGTTTATGCAGGTTGTGTGTTGTTTAAGAAAAGCCATATCTCTATCAGAAATGTCAGACAAATCAAACATATGCTTTCTGAGCTGAGGTGCCTGGTAAACCACCAGTTCTACCTGGCAGGAAAAGCAAGTCTCCTAAAACAGATCCAAAAACCACAACAAACAGCATTGCTAGAGGAGAGCTGTCATTTTTTATAACAACTAAAAAAAAGACCTGTTTTTATTTCCGAGGTGTTATTTCCAAGACAAATAGATGGTTTAATGAATACTCTAGAATACAAATGGGCACCTCATGCCGTGTTAATTAAGAAGCTTAATTGACATTGAGAGGAAATTCATTAAAATAATCAAGCCTTATAAAGCTGAAGCATGTTTATGACCATTGCATTCCTTCTATCACAGTTAATATGGAAGTAAACAAGTAAATAACATGCAGACATCAATAAACGCTGATGGTAATCCGGTATTTTAAAATCCATATGTAACTTAATATTTATCTGTCACATTTTTTTATATAAGAAAATAGATTGGTTGGTCTGTTGTACCAAAAAGGAATACAGATTTGTCAGGCATGTCTTCTCTACAGTAAATCTAATGTTACATTCTAGATAGGCTAAAAGGGATTGTCCCATGATCATGTCAATTTAATACCCAATATTGTCCTCTGTGTCAGTGTGCCAAGAAGCAACCCTGGTACTAATATGTGTCAGGTAATAATTGGACCTGTGAGACTAAACAGAAGAGAGCAGCAGTCAGAGGTCTGAATGAGCACAGAGACTATTTCGGTCTACTATAGAAGAGGTCAGAGGTCACTGACAGCAAGCATATTTTCCACTGATATTGGAGAGGCAGAAGAAAAACAAAAGAAGCACGTTTTGGTTAATTGACTTCCCTGAAGATCCATTTTCAATAGACCTCATAGTCTGCCTAAATGCACACAATGAGAGGATTTATTCACACAAATGTAACTTACTTTTGCATCTGAGGTGTTGCTTCACTGCCACAGCCAGAGTACTCTGTCTATTTCTATGCACTGTTTATGTGTGTATTTCATTTATAGAATTTAATTTTTCACTTCAACTTCAATTTTTATTACAATTTTTATTTCATTATTCAATTTTTATTACAGTCATCGTCAACCTACAAATTGGTTACGAGAGGTTGTTTGTAAGCTGAATTGTTTGTAAGTCATTATTAAATTTCAATCTGAGGTCATTTAAATATCGTTACTACTCTAAATATGAAAGTACTATTTCCTTAGACTTACCAGAAACAATTACAGTACATAAAAGCAACACATAAACAAAATCAAATACTGTAGTACTGTAATGTAACTTGTACATATCTACCTCTATTGAATGAATTTTATCCTCGCGGGGGCACACTCACGTGAACGACAGGCTGATGTACTTCCTGGTAATCAAAAGTCCGAGGCGTCACTATGCTTGATTGCTCTGTTTTATTTCCATCAAGTTTCTCAGTAAACTTGACCAATAGTTAACATCAAATAGCAAAACATCCAGAGATCAGCCTTCAAAAAACTGTTAATGCTTCCAGTTAGAAACCTAACCCGGCCATTATTGGTTCCTACATTATTTGTTCACATCTAAGAATTTTCTCAAGTTTTCTCAAGATATTTATTTAAGTTTTTTACTGTTGGTGTCCTTCCTCATGTTAGTGTGTTCTCTAATGTCTTCATGTATGAGACATGAGATTACGGAAGAGTGGTTCTCAATAGTTTTTGAAATAAAATAGTATCCTGAGATATGAGCTACTTGGCATATAAGTTTTTTGAGATACATGTTGTAATTCTGTCCATATTTTTGTTTTGACATACAGGTGAAAATCCAAGCCATGCTTTGGGCTTGTTGGGGGATGGATACAACATCAGCTGAGACGGCATCTTGTTCTTGTTCACAGAGTTAGTTGTAACTTGTGTGTGCTTCTGACTTATACGTTTCTTTTTATGCTTTATTGTTTATCTAACGTATATACGAAATTATACACAGGTAAAATATGCCTGCCTCTTGGTTAATGAAAAATGTTATTTTATTAATACGTAGAGAGGTTTCAAGCTTTACCTGAAAGTTCAGGTATTACTTTTGCGTGTCTTCAGCTAGAGAACACTGTTAGCAGACTTAATTTGTGTTCTCCTCCCCGTAGTAATATGTGTGTCCTAAAACTTGGCAGGCTGCACTCTGGGCTGTGTCAACACAAGCAAGAGCATCTACTACTCAGTACAGCTCAGAACCTTCTATCTCTGTAAGTCTATAATTATGGTGCTGTTAATCCTCTCTCATTCCATATTTTTTGCACTTAATAACAGTTTTCAGTCTTTTCTCCTCAAGAGAACGTAGTATGATATAACAGAGGTTGAAAACCAATGTTGTTGCGGGTAATTAAGGGCAACATGTTATCAAAATCACTTAACAGGAAAATAGAAGCAAGGATCGTTTGTACAGTTTGTACAGTTTGTACACACTGTATGTCAGCAATGTTTCACCAAATTAACTCTTACTCAATTAATCAGCTCAAGGCCTTAAAATGCAAAATGGAACAGTAAACACAAATAAAAGCATGTTTGTGCTGATTTCTGTGAATTGCTCATTAAAAAAATATGTATGTACTATGAATCCTGATGCAAATATTTCACTTCACTGACATTTCAATTTGTGCTGGAATTGGAACTTGAAAATTTTGTGCAAGAATTTGTCATTGCACATGAAAATAGATAAACAGACTGATTTTGAAGCAACAATATAGCTTGAATATTCCTGAATTAAATACGTGATTGAGATGGAAGCTGTCTGAAAGACAGACAGACAGACAGACAGACAGACAGACAGACAGGAACATTGCAGGGTTTTGGTTGCTGAGGAGACATGAATAAACAGTCTTGTTGATTAGTGGATTATGTAATTTTTTGTTTTAATGTAGGACTAACAGCTCTTCTCACCCTGCGGATCTAATCTTATGGCTGTCCAGAAGTTACGTCACCACTTAGAGGTCAGTTCTATATGTTGACGCAGCAAACCGTCTGACACACTTCAACTAAATAAGTAATTGCATAATTCGTTCCAAAACTGTAAGATCGAACACATAATCAGGAGATTATGTGCTGAAGATAGATAGTAACTGATGGGCTTTCTCCTAATAAAACTTTGTGCTTCACATGTGATTTAATTTTACTTCATGTCGGTCTCATGATGTTATGACTATAATGCGAAGACCTGCAAAATATTTTTCTGTTTATTGAAAGGAATGTGGTCCACTCTGATGCACCGAGACATTAACAACCTGCCCACGTTTCTAAATGGACTTGTTTCATTTAGAGGTTGGTCAGAGGCATTGCTGAGAGTGCATTTTAGGGTCACTGGTAAATGACAGATTACTCACATTTGTGTGAGCCTATGTAATCCGATTCCGCTCCAGTTCATTCTGTGCAAATCTCATGTCGTCATAGCCTACTGTAGAAGCGCTTCAGCCTCGGGCAGACGTGACCAAACAAGCACAGATTCGTCCAACTTCGATACGGTTGACACGGCTGTGAATCCGAATAATTAAACCAGTAAAGGACCTGTTAAAACTTTGCTAGGAGACCTTTTCCTCTCTGCTCTGCATCATTATTATTGTTTATTATTATTATTATTATTATTGTTGCTGTTGTTGTTGTTGTTGTTGTTGTTATTCATAATATTATTATCGTTATTATTATATTCGCATTGTATTTATCGCCACTATAATAATTAAATTATTATAATTATTATTGAATTATTATTATTGTATGAATCATAAGTTACAATCAACAAGGAGCAGGGGGGAAAATGTCACTCCAGGCTCGAAAGAAAATTAAAAAACCTTTTTTACTTTAAGCCTTGTCGCACCCGTAACAACAGCAGTAGCCTATAAATAGTAGCAATTTCTTAGCGGTGGTAGTATTGGTGGGAAGCATAATAATTATAATTAAAATTGAATGAATTTTGAAAATTTTATTTTCATTCAGGTGTGATTTTCTGCTGTCTTATGTTTTAAATCTTGTTTCCCTTGATATAATCTTCTTACATAAAACACTTTGAACTGTGTCTTTAAGAAGTGTCTTTAGAAGCTCTTATCCTTGCCGAGTAGCGTCTCTTCATTTTTCACATTCTTATTCTTTTCAGCGGTGCACATCTATTTTTTTTTCATTCTTACTTTTATGATTCTAAACCATAATAGCGTATCTGATTATTCTAATTCTAATCTAATTGTGATTCCGGTACGTCGCTCGATGAGTCCGGAGCGTTGCACCTCCTCCACCTCCATCGACACGATCGTCAGTCGACTCGCTCACTGTACACCAAACTCGCTGCGCTCTGACCACTGCAACTTTTGCAGACTCCTCACTCCACAGAAATGTCGCACAATAGCTAAAGTAAAAACCTGTCATCGTGGCTCATCACACGAGCCTCTGGAAATAGGCCGCGGGTGGGATTTGAATTGGACAGCCTCATCTTCTGTCGCTTTCCTCACATCGGAGCCGACGTTTGAAAACGCCAGGATATGAATTATGAGCATTTTCCTCACTAATGAACTGGGCCAGTAATGCAGGAGACCGCGGCGACTCTCTCATCAGTGTTTCAAAATGGCAGATTTTCATTGAGTTCTGAACAGAAATTTATTTTTTGCCATGAATAACAGAAATCCTTGCACCGATGGCCCCTGTATACGAAGGTAAGATGGTTTGGGATATGTGCTGTTTTTTTGTTGTTGTTTTTTTTTCCAGTGTGCGGGGCTCCGTCACTCATCCTACTGTATCAATTGTGAGAGGATTGAATCGCTGCTGCTAAGGGGAAGAGATGCGGTGCACCCTCTCATCTTTTATTAAACACAGTTTAATCTATATTGTCGTTCTGTTTTCCCAGACCTACCGTAAGTAGGCTTTTGCAGCTCTGTGCACGAGTGTTGTCGGTCAGTTTTGGAATAACGTTATGACTGAGTCCGATTGTGTTGCCAGTCTGAGCTCGTACCGCTGAAACAGCACCGATAAGCCCGTAATAAGGTCAAAAGACACGCACAGCCGTCTGCATGTGTTCACACACCTGAATGCGTTGTGTTCTGTCCTGATGTTTGTTCCAGACTGAAATTATAGCTATGGTTCTAAGAAGGAGAGGGACCCAGAGCAAGGTCGGAGACCGATCGGTCCGAGTCTCGTCTCTATTATCTCTCTTTCTATTCCCAGCAATTTCACGTAAATCTTCGCGCTGACTGACTTTTTGTGTTTCGGTCGGCGTCGGTGCATTGATTCAAATGTTTCTATTTTATTTCCGGGAACAATCTTAAATACAGCAGATTGGCTAACACTGCTGCATTGTAGCTTTGACTAATCCATTAGAGAACGCAAACCCGCATGCCTCCCTAAATTATTTGCTGTCATGCATTATTTTCTTTGATTCCAAGTCAGCATTTCGTACGCAAATATTGTATCAGCTTGGCGATGTCGATGCAAGGTGTGTTAATAAACGTTTAACAGTTCAATCGGCCCATTACAATCCTTGTATGATCAAGGTTCTCTTAATGATCAGCAATGAATTGGACCTGCGCAAATTATGCCGATCGAATTACAGCGTGCAGTTAAAAACAGCGGGTATTACTTTGAATGTTATTTGTTGGTCAGATTTTGATTTAATTCAGTTGTAGTAATGCATCAGTTAGAAGTAGTATACTACAGCTTGTACAAACGCTTTGTATGTATGAGCAGGATCGATAAACTCCATTATTGTTAGTAGAGGAGACAGGTTCACGTGTGGATCAGAAGCATATACGAGGTGTGTAACAGCATAAAGTAATTGGTGACCGTTCATGTTCTCAATATTTATTTTGAGCAGCCTCGTGTTAAATCTTGTCTGCTTTACTCTCTACTCCCCCTGCTGGTGGCAAAGAAAATCCTCCTTTTCTTTTCAAAATCACCATTAAGGAATAAAACTATTGAAAAGTAATATTTTATGTGACACTATAGAAATATCACTTGTATTTTTATTTCACAGAAATATTTAGGTAGTACATTAGGCAATGGAAAAAGCATTATCTTGAATTGCTATACGGTTTCCTCACTACTCTTATATCATTGTAGGAATATTTCAGCAATTCTTTTTCTGGTGGTTGAAGCTTTGAGCCATTGGTCGACACTTTGTTGTTTAAACATGAAAAGGAAAGTTGAAATGAGACTCCTAGGCAAAAGGTAATTACTGTAAATTACATTCACCGGCGTTTCCCTTCATCATGCAGAGGAGGAGAAGAAAAAAGGGGCGGCGGGGTGAATTAATTACCTCGCATGTCCCCCTCTGTATTCGAGAAGACTGTTATATTGAGCAATCGTGGAAATGACCAAAGTTGTCAGTGGAAAATAGGTTTTGGGGGTGGTGGTCCTTCATGTACCCTGAGATGGGCTATTATTGTGATTACTCACCCTTACAGAGTAACTAATAACTTTGATCTATATGACCAATCGGTTCCTATTATCACTTAAAGTTAAGGGTAATAGAAAAAAAATCACAATACTGGATGTTTGTTTTTGTGTGATGAATTTGATTTCAGATACATAATTATTTAATAGGAATTTCTCTTTCTCTTGTTTTGTGAGAGTGCTCACTGTTATTGTGTGACTCTGTGTCCTTGATCCTTTTGGTTCTGCTTATGTTTTCCTTTTTTTAATTTTTTTTTTTTTTTACGTTTGGTCCAGACAGACGGGCAGACATTGGTCTCATAACCCATAGCAACATCTTGATGGATATCTGATGAGGGAATCAGGTCCAGCAGCCCCCAGCTGTGGGAAAGCTAATATTCAGACACCTCTTAACCCTGTCCTGTTATTGGTGTTGTGGTGTGCTTGTGCCTGTGTGTGCACATGTCTCCGTTGGTGCATGAGTTCGTACACATGCCATTACCCATTTGTAGGGGATGCTTGCAAGAGGATTAGACAGCTGTGGAGCTGGGCACTGTGCTGGAAGGCAACTTCATTTGCAGATCCGCCTCTCTCAGGTCATCCAGTGCGATTCCAGAGAGGTTTCATTCATTCCTGTCTGGAAAAACGATAAGGGAATGACAGAAGCTGCTGCTGTTGATGATGGGGGTGGCAGGTGCTGCGGCATCACAGGCAGATTAATGTTTTATCCATCCATACAACCATTATGAGTTAATGCAACTTGGAATTACCTTACGATTTTCAGGTTGGGGGAATAATGGGGAGTTACTTCTTGGGGAACAGAAGGACAGAAAGTAACAGACTTTCTCAGAAACTTCGTTTGAGTCTCTGTTACTCCCTCTTCCCTTAACGCTTGTTTGGAGTCACTTGATTGATATCTTCCTCACAGATCATGACCCAAGCTGGGAGTCCAAGGTTGCTGCTTTAATTTGAATTGCAGGAAGAACCTTACAGGCCTTTAGGGGCCACGGCAGCAGCATACCCCATGGTGGAGTCAAGGGAACACAGGGGGATGTCTCTCCCTGGCTATTATGACAAACAGGGCGTTGTGTTTAGCTTTGCACTGTCCACAGTTGAGAAAGAGAAAGGCGTTGGCATTGAGGATAACTAAATAGTTGGTAAGAGATGGAGCGTTAGTTAAATAGCCTGCAGTAAAGAACAGTCACGACTCCACAAATCCAAGTAGGTGCCATTCTGAATGTTTATCTCTTGTTTTACTCTTTCCCTCAGTTGCTGTTTTGATCTGTTTGTTGCACTGATGGCCAACCTTATGACTTTTTTGGAAGGCGGTTTTCTCACAAAAGAAAAAATGGATAAGCTGTCTCCACGAGTATCACTTGCATTATTCAAAGCTTCCTATCTTAAAAGGAGGTGAAATCCAGTGTTTGGGGTTGTTTGTTTTTCTTTGGCGCTATTGATTTGTTGAAGCATTTATTTGGAGAGAGATAAAATGCACCTTCTATTAGAGATGAGGGGCATGCAAGTCTCAGTTAAAACTGTTAAAACTGGGAATACCAGTTGGGGTAAGCTGTCAGGCTGATATGAAATGACAGTATAGTAGAGGCCATGATACAGAGGTAGCCTCACTTCTGAGTATAAGGAGAATACCTCTGGCTATTCAAACCGGCGCAACAGTTCATCTTCTCTTTTCTTTCTAACGAGGGAAACTACATCCTTTAGTCCAACACATGATTCTTCCTTTTTTTACATTTTACAAAGAGGAAATTTAGTTGATATGCAAAGGAACTTTGCAATTCCCATTTTCTCCTCTATCAGTGAGCCTCCTGTTTTAGTGCTTCTGCCATATGTTTCAGACCTTTCTCACAGATGAGTTTAAAAGCCCGGCTCTGAGGTTCTTGAAGCAGAAGACCACAACAGTTGCTGACATTAGTTCATTTCTGTTAAATTGGAGGAAAGAGACTGGCTTGGATGAAGCCTTAACCCAGACGACTGCTTACACAAGGCATTTCCGTGTTAGTTGTCATGCATGTGTGAAGGTTCTTTTTTTCCCCCTGTGCTGTTACTTCATAGTGTGTATGGTTTCAGTTTGTGTGAAACAGCTGCCTCCGGGTCTGACTAGCAGTTCAATGACCCCAAGGGGAATTAACTAGTGTAACAAGCATCTTACAGTTGCTTTACATACTGGCCTGTACTGTTAGTTAAAGCACTTTTTAATGTGAGAGTTGCAGAAAATTGTACTGTTTGAGTTTAAAAACTTGTGAAATGTGTGTTATATGATGACATAACACAGTGCATCACAGTCCTGAATACATACCGCACATGTTAATATTTTCAGTATGCAAAAGCTGCAGGGGTCGTTTGTTCTGTAATGTGGTAACTGCTGGACAGCGAGGATGAGAGAACCATTTGTTAAAAGCACAATGCTGAGAGTCTCTGCTCCTTGTGACATATATTACTTTGATCTGCGATGAGAGCCGCGGTTCAAACAAAGGTTCACATTTTACATGTTCTCAACACGGCAGAGAGTGAATGAAGCCTTTTGTTAACTGGGACCTGTTAAGCAATAATTACACAGGCATTCCTGCAGCAGAGAGGCACTGGTGGTGTCTTTTTTTTTTCTCGGTGGTGCACAATGCTACACGGTGTAACATTTTCCTCTCGTACCATATATTGCACTCACTTTGCAATAATCATCATCCACCACTGACCCTACCGATTACCACCTCCACCCCCACTGGGACTGGCGTTTCCCTGCCCCACCCCCACGTCTATCTCTTATCTGTCCTTCCATCCCACTCTGTTTGTTGATAAGCTGTGAGGCCATTGGCCGGCACACATGGCGCCCATGTGATGCTTCAGCAACAGCCTGATGGCCAGATTGGGAGCTTCTGCGTGTGTGTGTGTGTGTGTGTGTGTGTTCGTGTGTGTGTGTGTGTGTGTGTGCGTGTGCGTGAATTCATAATTGGAGGCTGGTCTAAGAAGAGGTCTAACTACTGTAGCTTTTTTGTCCTCTGTAATCATGCCCACCGTCCCCTCATCCCCGTACCCCCCCCACTCCAAATCCCCCAGACTCCCCCATCTCTCCTGCCTCACTCAATCCTCCTTGGCATGCCTTACTGGGCATCATCCCCACCCCCCACCCCCACCAAACCACTGGCTAGCTGGTGGTCCACATTGCCCCAGGTTTTAATCCTTTTGTTTGTGATTGCACCCACTAACACGCCCCCCCCTTCTCACACACACACACACACACACACACACACACACACACACACACACACACACACACACACACACACACACACACACACACACACACACACACACACACACACACACACACACACACACACACACACACACACACACCATAGAATCACAAAACATCACAAAATGTGGCAGAGAGCCGTCACTACTGCTTGTATTCATCACCGGCTTATTTGACCTTTCAGATTGACATGTCACAGGAACAAGCGAAAAGTTTTGTTTTTAAATCCTTGGACGGGGTGTAAGGACAGCAGCGGTCATGAGGGGAGTTGAAGAAACACCTGGAAGGAGGAGGCAACAGCTCTCACAGCCACTTATTTAAACAAAACACTCCAACACTGTCTTCATATTACACCAAAGCATTGAGTGAAAAACAGTTTGCAGGTTTTAATCAAGCCGTTAGTAACCTTCATGTTCTTCCATCTCCTCTGAGTTAAGAGACATAATGGGAGGGTGAGGACAGAGGGGGTGGGTAGGGGGGTGGGGTGGGGTGTTAACAGGCAGATATGGAAGTGAGCAGAGAAAGAGTGAATTACACAGTCCACTGAAGTTTGCGTTTTTTTTGGGTATATACTCTAGATTTCATTGACGTAGATGCAGCTACAAGCTTTACTCTGTCCGACCAACTAGAGTGGACTAAGTGCCGCCAACCCCCATCATCTCTCTCTTGGTCACAGAAGGGAAGTGGCGCGATGGGTGCCGACTTGCGGCCCCTTCACAGATGGCTGCAGGTACATTGCTACGCTTGGCTGATAACCAAAGGACTTCAAAGCTGAAACGAGAGCTCAAGCTCATTTCTGTCCAGAGCCAGGAGGCAAAAGGCACAGACCAGAGAAAGGAGACAGAGTTGGACACGACTGTTGACTCAAAAGAGTCAACAGGCATGGAAATGAGCAGCTTACGCCCTTTCCTTTTATTCTGCTCACTTTTTGTGGAATTTTTGCTGTTCAGTTCTGTTTTATATACATTCATTCTCTTCCTCTCATCGTCTTATTTAGTCAGACTTTCGTAATTTGCCTCTCTAAATGCTGCATGAGTCTCATGTTTTTATTGGTGTGAATGCAGTTGTGATGACACATTCTCCCTCAAGCCAGTAAAGGAAGTAATATGTGATGTGGCGTGATATTATAGACAAGCACCCCATCACATTTTTTTATGGGTCTCAGGAATCCTGCAGTCTGTAACTGCTGTAAACTAACAAGAGAGCTGGAGGAAGTGGAAGTGACAGATTATGTTGTAATGTTTTCTTTATGCGTCTTTAAAACTTACATATGAGTACAAAATGTTACATTCACTGCTGCTGACATCAAGCTTGAGTTTACAGTGTAGAAAAAGAGAGATGTTAAATGTCAACTTATGACATCTGCAGAACCAAAAATACATGAGAAAACACAGATTGCCCTAAGTTTAAGAAATATTCACCAGTGTCTCTAAAGCCGTTTAGTGGCTTTTGTTTTCAGGGATAGTGAATTATGATGGATGTTTATTTGCATTTCAAACCATTTCATCGAAGAAATATGTAAGACGTTCATGCAGGGGTTTCAGGAAATGTTCATGTTTTTTCTTATTTTAATAAGTTTATAGCAAATATTTTAGCAAAATGTTTTTCAGCCCTTTCATTAGATAGATAGATAGATAGTTAGTTAGTTAGTTAGTTAGTTAGTTAGTTAGTTAGTTAGTTAGTTAGTTAGTTAGTTAGTTAGTACTTTATTTATCCCGGAGGAAATTGCACAGTTAAGTTCATGTACTTAATTTAAATGAGTTGAGTAGAAATCACTTAGCTTTGGAGAATGTTTTTGGTCAAAAAACAAAGAAAAACTGTTAAATGAATTACTGGAAATGCTTCTCATACACTCATGTAAGTATGGTCCATTATTCTAAAGTATATTTATTCATATGTAAACATAACTCTACCGATAATAGCAATCTGTTTATGTTCCTGGACTTGAGTGTATGGCAGCATAAAAAAACAGGCACATCAAAGCCTAAGAAACGTCACGACCAGCCAACCAGCAGTTCTCTGCCTCGAAAAGAGAGAGAGAGAGAGAGAGAGAGAGAGAGCAGGGGTGGACAGATCAATGCTTTCTTCAGAGGACCCATGGGCTCAAGGGGCACTGCTTGAGGTCAGGGGGGACAGGAGGTGGGGGTGGGTTGCTGGCCTGCGAAGGATTTCAGCGGAGGCTGTCGAGATGGTAGATATCACAGCTCGTTTCCTTTAACCTGTTTTCTTCTAACGTATTGGATCAGCGCTTTCTAGATGAAGCGCCCACTTCCTGAGCACCCCCCCCACCCCCCACTCCCCCAGAAAGAGTCCGGCAGCTGCTAACACACACCAAGGAGATCCCACCCCTCCATCACTTTTAGTGAAATTGGCTGAGAAAAAAAAAGTCCAAAAGTTGACCTTTAGCTATGAAGACTTGTTGTCTTGCTGTGACTGCTTGGAGGTGTCCCAGGCCAGGCCAGTTATTTTTACCTCGCTAGGTGACAGAGACAGCATGAGAGGAGCTCTACATTTGTATGTGTTACATTTAAAAAAAGATTTGAGCAGAAACATGACAGCGCTGACATTCATTTCGGCAACACAAACTCAATTCCAGATCCTTTCAACATTTTAATAGCCAGGGTAAAAAAAGAATTCAGCAAGGCTGACGGGCAACTGTAGCAAGCATTTATACCTTTTTTATTCATAGTTAAGCAAGTGAATAATTATTTACCGACTTCCCACAGATCCTTTTTTCCATCTGTTAACATTCTTCTCAGGTTCTACTGACCTGAAATTTTAGAAATAAATCACACATAAAGACACAGCAGCAAAGTGGCAAATCTTTTCTGATCAATCCAGTTTTACTTCATTTACAGTTTCAAACACTGTAATTAACTAAACAAAGTCGGACATAATAGTGATGCTGTTCAAACAGTGGCCTTGTTCTCTGTAAGAAATGTAAACCATTTCAAATGCATGCCCCTCATAGGCAGCCAACCAGCATGCGGGTGTTAAGCTAATGGCCAGAATAGCCATTTCCTGCCTGGTTTTGCTATTTTTATTGTTGGGATTCTGTAAATATAATCAACTAAAAGATTTTCATGCTGAATCAGACATTCAGAACTGAGTTGTCTCGCCATAGTTATTTTCTAAGCTCTGCGGCCAGAAAGACTCACCATCCATGTTTATGACATGCTGTCAATTGGATTAAGGACACATACGCCTTGCTAAATTGGTATGAGAGCACGTGTCTGTGAGTGTGTGTGCATCATGATCCTTTAAAAGCTGCTAGAATGCATGGAGAAAGCAGAATGAGAGAGATGACAGAGGGAGAGAGGGTTAAAAAGAACATTTAACAAGATTAAAAGATGAAAATTGCTTATTGAACATTCATACGGGTCACTTACGACGTAAAGGCCACACCACATGCTAAAGGCATTCTAGAGGTAGAAAAGGCCTCTGAAAAAGCAAGCTTTTGAAAAGGGTTAAACACAATTCTTCTAAAAATGATGATGACACAAATTTGTGCATGGTGTTAATGATTTTGGCCTGATTGCTCACAGAACATATGCTTTTTTGTGGTGTAGATTTTGAGACGTTACACTTCCAAAACACTAACCTGGCGTTTGTAATATAATATTTTCAATTGTTCTTGTAGATCCATGTGAATGTGGGGCAGTTCCCCCACACTGTAGTGTGAACGTGGACATTTTTATGACCAAATGAAGAAATACTTTTAGTACTCTAGCGAATCCATTGTTATGTAAATGGTTTTGATCAATGGTCTTTAGGTCCTCAGATGCATGCAGTTTCACACACCCCGCTATAATATCACACCTTCTTGCCACCTGGGGAGGCATGCGCAACATCCCGAGCTGTATGTGATAGCAGATAGAGAGTAGGGTGGCATCCACACATGGGGGGGGGGTATTAAGGAATTTGATGCTAGATGGATAGAAATTGCCCGTTTCTTCATGTGTTGTAGTCGTCTTTCAACCAGTAATTAAAAAAAAAAAAAAAAAAGTGGACATCTCACACCAGCGTCAGCACCCTTAATCATCAAAAGCACTTTCCAGCTTACATGATACCATTCAAAAACACTGTGCCATCCTGGGTTCAAGCTGTCAATTGGCAAACAAACTGACAGAAACAGCCTGCACTGTAAAAAATGATTCAAGGACCTAGTAAATGTGACAGTAATATGTAGTTATGCATGCTCAATAAAAATTCTGAATCATCGTGATGAGTATTTGATTTGACTACATCAAAATTAATTAGTAAAACTCCAACAGGAATATTTGTGTGAAATAGACACATGTAAATTAAGTTTATTTACTTAAAATAAAGTATTATTTGACCCACAGATTACATGGTTTAAATATTTGTAATAATAAGTGTATGTTTCACCAACCTTTTTGAGAATATATTAACAAATATCAAATATCCCTCAGAGTGTGAGCTGATGGTGGGAGATGTCGGCTCACCTCCCAGCCGCTGCCAAGGCGCCGTTGAGCAAGGTGCCGTCCCCCTCATTTTGGGGTGCGACCCCCCCAAATTCAGTTACGTTTACTCAATTTGTATAGGTAACTGAACCAAATCAATTCGTTCAGACGTACTAGAAAATATTACTTAGATTTTACTCATGACTCAGGTTTTGTTTTAACAGATTTGAGAGCTTTCATACCTACTCAATATTTGTAAGTGTAAAAATGTTTCACGGATTGAATTAAGTAACATGCAGTATTATTTTTTTGAGTGTGGCACTGGCATTTTCTTAACAGCTGCACACAAAGCAAGCTGGAGGCCTGCAAAACAGATTCAGTCCTATATTTATCTTGTAATGTGTTCTTATGCTTTGTGAAGGTGGCTGTCACTGTCAGTTTGTTGTTTTAATACAGTTGTGTTTTGGAAATACAGCAAATGCTGTTAATGCTTGTATATGATTGGTCCCAGGGTGCCAAGTCAGGTTAGACCGGTTCCTCTGTTGTTGGGGTTCAACAAGAGTTTTGAAGGGGTGGAGAATGAAGTTAATCTGTGTGTTTATTATGTGCCTGTGCATTTGTGTGGGTTTCCGTGTGTGTGTGTGTGTGTGTGTGTGTGTGTGTGTGTGTGTGTGTGCTTGCGTGCGTGCGTGCGTGTGTGTGGTGAACACATTCTTGAAATTTTGCAAATAGTTGAAAATGTACAAAGGCAAGGTACACAGTCGTTAAATAAGACAACGCAAATGGACATGTGTCATCTCAGATGCATAAATGAATGTCTGCGGTTAACTTCTATTGACGTGTGTGAAAATACCTTCTGTGCTTGAGTAGCTAGATGTGTGTGTCATGTTGGATGTAGCCTATGGGGAAGTGGGGGTGGCAAGCAAACCTTGTTCTAATCCAGCTGCTTCTGTTGGACTCCTGCCATAGTTTCAGGGCAAACCCAGAACCAAATTTTCATCATTTCAAATTGAGAGGTCAGGGTGGAGCAATTATGCCATTTCCTCAAGACTGTGTTCAAGGCAGGGTTCAATCACACAGACATCTTTCTCAGTCTTTTACTGTTTGACTCTCATTCTTTTGCTTCTATGGAATTTCAACCAATATCTGTCACCATCACCACCAACAATATTACACACACACACACACACACACACATACACACACACACACACACACACACACACACACACACACACACACACACACACACACACACACACACACACACACACACACACACACACACACACCATAGAATCACAAAACATCACAAAATGTGGCAGGTATATATATATACAGGTATATATATATATATATATACATATATGTGTGTGTGTGTGTGTGTGCGCGCGTGCGTGCGTGCATGCATATGTGTATATATATGTGTGTGTGTATATATATATATATATATATATATATATATATATATATATATATATATATATATATATATAAATAACACTAAAATTGTGTAACATTAGTGATGTTGAGATAATTCTAAACCTTTAAAAGTGAATGTTTTTCAGCTTTTCTTAGTTTATCTTGCTGGTCTTCATGATTTAATTTTGTGTGTTACCATCAGAAGAGAGTGAACCAACTTAATAATAATTATTTCTTTATGCAAGTAACTGTGATAGTTGGTCAGTCAAAAAGTAAAAAAAAAATTATTATTTGAAAATGATTATCAATTTTTCATAACTATAACAAACTTTTTTAACATGTGCCTGCTTGTGATGCTCTGTTGACCTCCAAAGGTTGGTTACACTTTAGTATAAACAGTAAAAAAAACTAGTATGACCAAGTCACTTAATATTTGGTGAGTGTTTATTGGTTATTATTTTTGGTTGTTTAGCTCATCCCCAGATTGCAATAAAAAGACAGCATTTCAGCTGAGATAAATGGAAACTGAAACAGGTGATGGTGGTGGCTGTGGTGGCTCATGAACCATGAGTGAGATGAAGACAACTGCTGCTTTGGTTGTGTCGTGGAGCTCCCAGATAAGTGGAAATTTTCTCATTTACATTGGACGGATGTCACCTGGTGTGAATTTGCATCTACTTGTGGCTTTGAATTGACTTTGTATGTAACCACACACTCAAAACATTGTTGCATTTGATGTGCACAACGTTCAACACGATGAAAGCTGCCATCACTTTGTACGATCGTCATTATCACTGATATTTAGTATTCATTATTTCACATTATGAAATAATGAATTTTGTCTTTCAGTTACTGAAGCACCATCTTTTCAAAACCTGGGGTCGAAGTACATTGTAAGAGTAACAAACCAGGCTGCCATTCACATAATGTAAACCCTCACACTTTATTAACGTTTATTGGTATGCAACAAAATCTTTACTGCACTGGCCTCTCTCAGATCAGTGTGACATTGTGCAATGTTTTGTCCAACATTGTACTTAATTTGTGGCTGCTGTTCATTGCCTACAGTTCTCAAATGTCCGTCTCATTATGGTACATCGTGTCCAGCTGTCATTGTTGATCCTAATGACATTAGAGGAAGTGTGGTGTAGCGGGGCGTTTCTTGCTGTGTGTGAATGATAAGCGTTTTGGAGGATGGCTGCTTATCAGGTGTGTGTCCCCGCATGACTGCACACAGTATTTGCAACAGAGCCACGCAGCATGTTGCATAAAGTGTATGTCAGCGGTAGTGCAGTCAAGCCATGAGTGAGCAGGTGCCACTAGTTTTTGGTTGGGAGGGTTTTCAGTCCCCTGTCTCTCATTTTATCCTGCATGAAAACAAATTTAGTATTTCCTCTGCTTTTTTTTAAGAATGTAGCTGGTTTGTGCATTGCAGACTTGCTACATTTGGTATTAGATCAATAAGAAATCCAACTCATGGAAAGCCACTTTGCCAGCTGTTCCTCCTCCCAGCCTCCTCATTCCCTGCTTCTCTTGTCCACCCTACGCCTGGGTTCAACGGCTGATTAAGTTGGCCTGACAGTGTAAACAAGGCAAGTGTTTCTGTAACACAACCCTTTTTATGATGGCAGTAACTTATGAATAGCAGCCACCTTATCTGCTCTGACATATCCAGCAAAACCTAACTTTTCAACTTGACTTGGAATTGAATTGTTAATATTTTGACTTGCATTGTAAAAATCATCATTGCTCAGGTAGAGCTTAAAAATATGGAAGATGAGTTTCACATAGATAGATTGTTCTGTGTGTGCCTGCATGTGGACCAATGTGCAATTAATTATCACACAGCTAACACAGCATGACATATCTTTGGCTGTTGGATTCCAGAAAGGGAAAAGTTAAGCTAAGAAGTTCTGTGTCTGTCACTCAACATACTGGCCTCTACTGGCTGTCAGTATGCTGGATGAGTATTTATGGTTTTTTTTTGTGTGTTTGTTTGGGAGGCAAGAGATTTTTCGAGGATTTCAAACTGTGGTCAAAATGAACAAAAAAGGCTGAGTGGCCGGTGTTACAGTTATCTAGCCTTCTTCCTTCTGACACATTATTCTGTATATAAGGACAGATGAGAGTGATAAAAAGCAAAAAATATGCTCAATAGTGATCACCGGACACAAATACCTGTCTCCTCATTTCGTCTGTGGAACTCAGGCGCAAAGAAAAAACTGAAGTTTATCCTGCTCTGTTTGAATGTGTTTCCTTGGTCATGCTTTTACTGTAATGTTTAATTTCAAACTTCTCTGTCATCAGTGGTTTCGTAGTCTTGATCCTCGTGTGGATGCAGAAAGTAAAAGATGAATTTATGGGCAACAGAAAATTATGTATCCATAGAGAGTACAAAAACTCAGTTCATGGATTGACGAGGATAAAAGATGACAATGGTATAGTATGCTTAGAGGAGAGTTTGAATTATTAGTATAGACAGTCCTCTTCAACACGTTCATCAATTGCCCCATTCAGGCAGGATTTTTATTCATTTCATTCAGTCCTAGCCCGTTGCATCTTTTTTCCTTGCCCTGACATTTAGTTTGAATGTAGTAAAGGCAAAATGGGGATAATGTCAGGTTGCTCTACCCCTGTGATGCTAGCCATGGTAGCAACAGCAGAAATAGACCTCTGTATGAGCAATTTGCACTGACATGGCAGAATGGATATGACGTTGTAGCGACATATTCAGATGTGTGACCTATTCCAGGGAATTTAAATAAAAACTGCAAAAAAAATACTGCTAACTGGGGGTAACACGAAGTATGTAAGCTTTTTATGCTTTGATTGTGTGTTATGCTTCTAAACATTGCTGTGATGGCGTATTGACAAGTGGCGCGCATATATATATATATATATATATATATATATATATATATATATATATATATATATATATATATATATATATATACACATATATATACACACACACACACATACACACAGTATACTGTATACATTATATATATATATACACATATATACACACACATACACATATATATGTCTATATACAGTATATATATATATTTATATATATGTGTATACACACACTCACACACACACACACACACACACACACACACACACACACACACACACACACATATATTATATATGTATGTGTCTACATATATGTATATGTATATATATGTGTGTATATGCACCAGAGCGGCTGTAGTCTAATAATAAATCATCCGCAGTAGTTTTATGTAAAATGCAGACATCAATAGACAATAAACAACCTTTTTTTTTATAAATTGATAATCAACATCTTTGTAAAAAGAATCATTGTAAGAAATAATTATATTAAAAATTCAATTCAAGTGACGGCACTGATGAGGTTTATTTGGAAATTTATCAACTTACAATTAGTGCATTCAACGTAGGAGAAATACATATGATTTATTTATTAGAGGGTGAACAAGTCAATCAAATGATAATAATTACAATAATGAAAATTAGTGGGCTGATCTATAAAGGGAGACAATGACACCTGAAGTGTCTGCTCTGCAGTTTGGTTTTCTTTACCGTCTTTGCAGAAAATCCTGCTTCACAAAGACAATAGGTTGGGAATGGAAACAGGGTTTTCGATAGTCTGCCTTGACTATAATCCAGAACACTGGCGCAGTTGAGGGTGCTTAATTTAGGGGTAATGGCTGGTAACCTGTCACGTGACCGTGACCTGTCAAGCGGGACAGACGCATGCATTCGTCTGTGTGTCACTTTTCAAAATAAAACATCTTTCAGATTCCGAAATGAATTAAATGGAAGTAATCTAAGTTATTTATTTTTCTGTGCCGCCCGGTACCAAATGACCCACGGACCAGTACCCGTCCACGGCTCGGGGGTTGGTGACCCCTGGTCTAGACGCTAAGAAGTTGTGCCATCAGATAGGGATTTGGATCAGTCCTCCAACCACCTCCACCCTCCCACCCAGCCACCCATTCTGCAGCGACTACGCCTCAGTGGCCATTAGCCTAAAAAATATTTAGGTTATGGGACATTAATTTTATGCATTTTATGTGGTCATATAGCAAACTGATACCAGTATTATCTTTTCACCGTCAAATTGTTTTAAATTCCGAACGTTTGAGACAGACACGGAAGACCTGAATGATGAGCAGGGTTTATATTAGAAAAGACTATTAATTAGTAAAAAGGGCTCCTTAGTGGCATGTTAATACTCATCAATACGCTGTCATGTTGTCCGAGGAGAATAAATGACAGGCTGGGCTTGCACTAGGAGGTAGTATGACTAAGGCACTGTGGCTCTTACAAGTAAACATTGAGTAATACCAAGAATCAAATTTATTAAAATCAAAGTGTCTAAGTCAAAGTTAAAATGTATTCTAGTCCAAGTAAAACTTACAAGTAAACATTGAGTAATATTTTGTATGACTGTATCTTCACATAGTGAATGCAAGTTTTTAATTGTTGGGGGGTGTAAAACCATGCTCGTCATAGGGGTGTGTGGGGGGATGCGGGGGCCCCCTTGGGAAATTTTTTAGAAAATGGGGTTGTTTTCCAGCATTCTGGTGCATTCTGAGGGCAAAATCTTCTGTTCAGTTTACCTAAAAAAATACACTAAATTCAATAGTTCAAGCTTAACTACCTTTATTTCTATCCTACTTTATGCAGGTATAAATGTGAGATTCAACAATTGAAAACTTGCATTCACTATGTGAAGATACAGTCGTACAAAATATAACTCAATCTTTACTTGTAAGTTTTACTTGTACTAGAATACATTTTAACTTTGACTTAGACAACACCATTGGTATGCCATAGTTTAGTTTTTTTTTTTTTTAAATTCGATAATAGGATTTTTCATTTCAATTTAAAAAGGCATATAAAATAGCAAGCGAGGTGAATACACATTTACATGCATCGCTGGTTATTCCTGCCTGTCATAGAGATCAAAAGTCTAAGACTACAAAAAAGTATTGATATCTTTCATTTACCTTCTGATCGGTCTGTCACCATTCCTACCCCCTCTCAGCATTCACCATTTGTTGTTCGATTACAATTTTAACGCAAAATCTACTATAACACTCTATTCTCATTTTCTTTCAATTGATCGTCTTCACCTTGTCGTACACCAATTCGAGGGTTTAGCTTGTAAAAAATCTTTTTGTTTTTCATTGGACGAGAGGAGGTCATGACCCGAGTGCATATTTAATGATCGGGAGCGTTCAGGTCACTTCGGCTATTTCCGTCGGCTATTTCTGTCGGCATGCTTCGGCTAAATTCCGTCGGCATGTGGAAATAGCGCTCCGGTGGAAATAACGGCGCTAGCGAGTGGCGCTATTTCTGCTAGCGAGCGGCGCTAGCGAGCGGCGCTAGCGAGCGGCGCTAGCGAGCGGTGCTAGCGAGCGAAAAAGTATTAAGTTTTAGCTTTTTTTCTGTAAAAATAAGAACGCCACTGGGGCTACACAGTCTAAAAACCTTGTAGCCAATCTGGAATTTACTTCGCCTATGGCGAAGTGGCGAATGGCTAGTGCAAGCCCAGACAGGCTTAATAAAAGAGAGCAAACAGAAGCAGATCACAGACTAGAATGTGGGGGCCACTCATGGCCACCTTCTTTTCCCCGTCCCTCCTTTTCATTACCGTCTCTCACCCTCACATGCAAGCAGAAAGGCTCTCATCCGTCTAAAAAAGAAGATTAACAGCCCTCAGATAAGTAATCTCTCTGAAAACATTGACTGCTACCATTTCAACATGCTGCCTATAAACAGTGGAAAAATGCCTCTCTGGTATGCTTAATTGCAGTAAATAGTCCGACATGCACACAGTGTTCCTTTCGTTATGCTGAATGGAAAGCCGTGGTTACTGAAGCCATTCCAGCATTGTAAATGTACAACAGTGGACCTTTACAGTTTTGTGGTTGGTAAAAACTTCAGAAATTCAAATAAAGTTCAACAAGACATTGTTGAGGGGGGGTAGTGTTCTGTTTTTTTCTGACATCAGTATACATATTTAGTTTGGTTCTTAAAGTTCTTGCATAAATATGTTTGAACATTGGTTTTTGTGAAGGGTGTTTTATAAGGGCTTCAGCTGCTAACCCAATATGAGTAAAGCTGGTCAGCAGCACGTTGAACTTGCTGTTACCAGCTTTACTCAGCTATACTATGTTGTTATGAAATAACATTTCAACCCTGTGACCTCTTACTTTTGGTTTATTTAATTACTTTTCTGTATTTGATAATTTATTGTGGAGCAGTTGCCAGCCTTCTCTGCCACAAACCGAGCTGCGTAGAATTACTTAAATCAAATATGAATTTGAAGAATTTTCTTTTGCATTGATAACTTTTTTTTTATCAGTAATTGCCGTGCTTCTTTATAGGTGATATCAAGTATTAGAGCTGACCGTCAGTTAGTGAGGATAGTGGAGGAATACATGCAATGCTAATTCAAAGAGCGGACAGCAGCAGTCTGGCCTTGACTATAATCATGTTGGCGGATATGTAATGCCGGAATTTTCCATAAAAGGAACAAGGCAGCTCTGTTTGTCTATCCATCTTTCTGTCCATCAGTCTGTGTCGGTGATTATCCTGTCAGGCTCTCAGTCACCCACTACTGATGCTGCTGTGTGACGCAGCCCATCATTCAAATTATTTTTAGTGCAAAGTCCAGGCACAGGAATTGGTAATCCAAGGAGTGACATCTGGCCTTCAGGGCTTATGTGATTAGCAGAGAGCCTTGCCCCTAATAGCCTATGGGCAATCTTCATTACCTCTCTAGACCAGCATAGATGCAACACTGGTCATGAAGTGCTGAGCAGGGACATTTTCAGCAAAAAAAAAAAAAAAGCAACAATAACATTTCAATTATTATTCTCTGAAGGTGATATGGCCAAATCTTCAAAATGGTTTACAAGAAACATAATGTCAGGCTTACCGAGTTACTGTAAAACACCCACCAAGCTCATGGTGAGGCCAATCCTTCAGCATGAGTGCTAAAACCAGATCACCACATAGACAGCTAAGTCCTAGCAACACCAGGGACTGAGAAAATTTTGAAAAAAAGGAGGAGCAACAGAGATCTGGAGACTTTAGAGAGATAGATGAAGTAATGTATCGTCAAGGGCTGCCTACATCTGACAGATTTCTTCATCGTCACTACTCAAAGGGCTAATAATGACAAAGTGTCCCCTCCTCTCCACTTTCTGTCCGTAGAATAGAACTCACAATTATGGAAGTCCTCTCATCTTGAACGAAAATAGTCCTCTAATTATGCTTGAACAGATCGGCATTTCCCAGCTTTGAAGATGTCTATTAAACACACAAAAGCAGCAATTTTTCCAGCAGCAAACAAAGTTTAAGAGGTATTTGCATGCATTGATTGTGTTTTTGTTAGTGTGCAAGCTGCGACCATAACATTCTTTGATTCCTACATCAGTTGATCAGCCGGGACTCCTAATTGTACGGGTGCTGGCAAGACCAGGTGGAAGCTCTTAGTTTGTTAGCATTTAACTCATTTTGGCTTTGCTGGAAACTGTTTAAACACAGCATTACTGCAAGTCTCATATAATCGTCTGTGTTCTGTAATAATCATTTCAAATTTACAAACAAGCCAGTTTGCAAAGAAAGAGATAACGAAAGGGACTATTTTTGGCCAGTTGTTTGCTTGGAAAAGCTTTTTGCTTATTCTGAGGCAGCTTGTTCCCAGGAGTTCAGAGCACAACCTTGTTGCAGTTTTGCTTACATTTTGTTGTCTTCCGGATCTGTAGTTGAGAGGGAGTTCAGTGCCGCTTTCCTGTTCACATAGTTACTTGAATGAAATATCTTCCAGCACCTTCCCCAAACTGAGTAAATGTGTACCAATAAATGCAGGGGCTGGATTGTGTTGTGGAGAAGGAAATTGCAATCATTCCTTAAGACTTTTTCTGAGCTTGTTGCTGTGTAGTTTTGTGTTGCTCTGCTGTCTCTGTGGAATGTCTCATGAAAGGGTTTTCTTGTGGTATTCACTCAGCCTATTTATTGTGCTGCAGATGGGAACAGTGAGAAAATGGCATTTCCTTAGTATGAATTAGTGTTTTGCATTAGCCCAACTCTTTATAATCCCTTATATCTTAATTTGAAATACTCTGGTTTTTATTCATGTTATAAAAACATAAACATGTAATTATGTTATTTTTATTGAAAACACAATCCTTTTGTCAACAGTTTTAATGACTTAAAACATCTGAGGTTTTATCACAAAAATACCAGATGAAAGAACTACTCAGAAACATTGTAAAACCAAAGTAAAGATGATTAACCAAAGTGCTTGATGGTATTTTGAAGGTGATTAAATGCTCGCTGTGGTACCACAAGAGGTTAAAATTCTCACACATCAGCCAATAGGCTTGGTGTTTTAATGACCTGCTCTGACCCAAGCTGCCTTTATTTAAAGCTTGTGGCTACTACTCATGTTTCACACTCTCAATTTCCTAACTTCTCACTTTCATTCCCCTCTTCTCTGTGCAACCCCCCCCCCCTCCCCCCTTCTCAGGTATGGCCTCGCAAGTGCAAGTGTTCTCCCCACACACTCTCCAATCAAGTGCCTTCTTTAGCGTGAAGAAACTGAAGGTGGAGCAGAGTTGTAACTGGGATATGACAGGGTACGGCACACACAGCAAGGTCTACAGCCACAACAGTAGCAAGAACTTGTCTGCCGCCAGTGGCCTCCTAGGCATCAACAGCTCTGTGCAGGTTGCCAGCTCCACCCTACCCTACGAACAGGCACTAATCTTCCCAGCCAGCACAAGCCACATTGTCGTCGCTTCAGCCAGCAGCACTTCAGGGGCCGTGGGGACTCTACTGGGCAGTGGAGGTGGAGGCAGCAGCAACAGCAGCGGTGGTGGAGGTGGCGGTGGCAGTGGTTTGGGTGGTGGGGTTGGTGTCCACAACCTGACACGCCGCAGCACGGTCAGTCTCCTAGATACCTACCAGCGATGCGGGCTTAAACGTAAGAGTGAGGAGCTTGACAACAACAGCAGTGTGCAGATCATTGAGGAACACGGCCCACCTATGATCCAGAACGGAGCAGCCAGTGGGGCCACAGTGGCCACCGCCACCTCCACTGCAACATCCAAGAATAGTGGCTCCAACAGTGAGGGGGACTACCAGCTGGTGCAACATGAGGTGCTTTGCTCCATGACCAACACCTATGAAGTGCTGGAATTCTTGGGACGAGGAACCTTTGGACAAGTGGTTAAATGCTGGAAGAGGGGTACTAATGAGATTGTGGCCATCAAGATCTTAAAAAACCACCCGTCGTATGCGCGCCAGGGTCAGATAGAGGTCAGCATCCTTGCGCGTCTCAGCACAGAAAGTGCAGATGACTACAACTTTGTTAGGGCCTACGAGTGCTTCCAGCACAAGAACCACACATGCCTGGTATTTGAGATGCTGGAGCAGAACCTGTACGACTTTCTCAAGCAGAACAAGTTCAGCCCTTTGCCGCTCAAATACATCAGACCCGTGCTACAGCAAGTGGCCACAGCGCTAATGAAACTGAAGAGCCTGGGGCTGATCCATGCTGACCTAAAGCCAGAGAACATCATGCTTGTGGACCCGTCTCGACAGCCCTACAGGGTCAAAGTCATCGACTTTGGCTCAGCCAGCCATGTGTCCAAAGCAGTGTGTTCAACGTATTTACAGTCCAGATACTACAGGTAAAAGCTGCAGCTTTTAAATAATTACTACTTCATAATTCTTTGTTTTGAAATGGATGTGAAAGACCTCATTCAGGCATTTTCTTTAAAAAAACAACAACAATCCCTAGATTCAAAGAGACAGATGTGTCCTTCTTTGTTCCTGTTCTGTTTGGATAATCGATGTGCTGTCTGTGTCTTGTTTGATTTATTCCTGCATTAATAAGAATATTTTTCTAGTTGGGTTGTTTATATGGCCAAACATCCATAATGCTTGCCAGTCTTATAATCTGCTGCTGCTGAAGTCCCCTCTCTTTCTTCCGTTTTTTTTTGTTGTTGTTTTTTTGTGACTACTGCGGTTAACCCCACTTTCAAGTGTGGGATAAGACAGAAAACTCAGAGTCTTGCTGAGTATCCAGCTGCTTTTTGTGGTTAACGTGAAAAAGCAAGCATGCTTTGATGATTATTGAAGTTCTAACAATTTGGGAGATCTCTGTTATAAAGATGCGACATGCCACAGGAAATATTTGAAGCAATTGAAGCACAGATGTTTGCTGGCATCACTGTGAGGTACAGGAGGAGAAAGAGTTTTCCATGTTTTTATCCCTCGTCGTGGGGGGTTTTACAGGAACAGGTGCTGCCCATTCTTCCTGTCCATTCGTCCATCTGTCTGTTCCAGATTACAGTTCAAAAATTGGTTATATTTTATTTTTTTAATAAAAACTCCCGAGCACAACAAACAAATTCTGAAGAGGTGGTGTTTGCTATTGCAGATATGTCATCGTTTGTATTTTTCCCTTCAGTACAAATTGAATTGAGGCTTATTCTTCAGTGCTATTTGTCTCAAAGAAATGTTTCTAGGGTATAACTTAAAAACCGTTCAATACTGTTTCATAGGTACAAGTCTCCCATTTATTGGAGAGGCGTCTTTTGAAATGTTAAGAATTTTCAAAATTTCATTATCTTCTTTTTCATTTACAAATATTAACTGACCTCCTTTATGTGATTAACCAGAACTGTATTTGACAGTTACAATGCTTTCCTGCTTTCTTCAATGAAATGCACTTCAAATGTATTTTACGTTTGTTCAAGAGAGGGTTTTTAAAAAGAAAAATAATGCAGCTTGCCCATAGGCATCTTTTCACCTCTCAATACCCCTGTCAATACCTGGTCCTCGGAACACCCCCCCCCCCGCAACCATATCCCTCAGGAGAGAGATCAAGGGTCAGCCAGAGTTCTCCTTTAATATGCGCTTATAATCCACTCAAGCGTGTCTTGCATTTGATCCAGATGAATCTTTTCAAAGATATTTCTTTCCTCTTCTTTTATTTCATTTTTTATATATTTTTTAGAGGTACAAACTGTGATTTTTGGTATCAGCAGAAACAGTAGGATTAACTGTGTGACGCTGTGTGAAGAAACAAGCAGTGTCTATGTTTGTACAGAGAGACACTTTGTTCAGGACTCAGGCTTAGTGCCTGGGGCTGAGGCCAACGCTGACTGAAGAGCAGGTGTGACCATGATACCATACATGCAAACGCACACATAGACCCACACAAATGCCAGGTGGTGGCTCTGGAATAGGCAGATTGTATTGAGGAAGGCTTGAAGACCTGCTTATGGAAGAGTTTGGTTTCGTAATCTTTACAGGTTATTGCTAGCTGTTTAAATGTTTTTCAAGAAACATTTTTGTGTCCTTCTAAAACTACAAGTATGTCATCTAGGTAAAAAAATCCTTCTTCTTCTTCTCCTTTCGGCTTTTCCCTTCAGGGGTCACCACAGCGGAGCAGTTGCCTCCATCTAACCCTGTCTTCTGCATCCTCTTCTCTCACACCAACTACCTTCATGTCCTTTGTCACTAAATTCATAAAGCTCCTCTGTGGTCTTCCTCTAGGTTGGAGAGGAGGTTTATGGATGTAGTGAAAGAGGACATGAAGGTCAAAAAATCCTCACATGTTGATTATCTTTTATCAGAAATGAACTTTATTGGATCCCTGTCTGTGAAAGAGATCATGCATGTCCAGAATGAACTGTTTTATCAGTGGATGTAGTTCTTCTAAAGGTGCATGAGACTTATTGCCTGTTGTTGCTTCTGGGTTGTAGGTCAAAAAGAAGGCCATAAAACTTTCCTGTTTGTTTTTTTGGGGAATGAGGAGTGGAGGAGAGCAGAGAGATCATCCCTTCATTTCCTCTTGGCAGCATAGGAGTTTAAGGAAAGGCCGACATTTACTAGAAAATTACCCACTGGCCACCAAACCCAGACCAGGGACTTGGTGACCCTGGTTTGAGGCATTGGGAGTGGTGTTTGTGTGTCACAGGTTTTTCTGTACTGTGCAATGTCATGCACATACAGTATGCCAACAACAAGAGTCAGTATGTTCTTCCAGGACACATTGTGATGAATGAAGCAAGTCAATACAAAGAATGAGCTCATGGGAGATGAGCACTTGGGGCATCTTACCATTGCAGGCAGTTTGCAGAGCAAACAAGCTTTGGCTGTGGGTAGAGTTCATGGTGAGTTCAGAAGCTTAGAGGGGAATGTTAAACTATCTTTGATGATTTCAGATGAGATGATAACACAAATAGAGAAGATAGATAGTTGAGGATACAATACTTTTACAGGGTAGAGAGTTACACACAGGTGGAATGCACTAGCTCCAACATGCTGGCTCTGGGTTATTCAGTATTTTTGAATGAATGTACATTTTTGTCAACAAGCCGTTTTGGATTGATGAGGTGAAATAACACAAGACTGGGATGATGGTATCACAAGAGTATTGTATTTATGTTTCCTGTTTCCTCTTTTTCAATCTTTCAATATAGACGAGACTAAGAAAGTAATTTAAACCATTGCAGACATTGTACCCTGCAACCCTACAAATACCTATGCTTTTTGCTTGAATCCATTTGGTGGGGATCTCATACCTCACACACAAAGCTGTTTGGATTTTGGATGTCACAGATACTGCTTGCTGGTGATGCTGTAAAGGTTGTAAGAGCCTGAAACAAGGTGGACTCATACAAACAAAACACCGTTAGTCACGTCAAACAAGTGATTTGCAAGAACTCCTCTTTAGGATGCTAGAGTTTCTACTTTGTTTGCTTTATTGTGTAGTGAATAGTCTCATGTAGCTGAGCTCATCTGTCTTTCTCACATAACTTCATGTAGCCCTGCCCGCCACTGAGGTGGAATAGTCTCTTATTACATTTATGTCATGCTCTCTATAGTCTGCAAGCACTTTCTCTTTTCTTTCCTTATTTTTATTTACTGCTTATTTCCAGATCACTTAAACTTGTGCTCCAACCCTGTTCCTACTTCTTTTGTCCTCCTCTAATTTCCTGCTGCTTATCCTGTCTATTTCTAATGTTGAAACAGGTAAAGCAGGTAGTCAGGTTTAACCTATGCGCTAAAAAGGGATTATTGTCATGTCCCAGTTGGGCATGCTTGTCCTATTTATCACATCGGGTAAAGGCCATGAGATAGATGGAATGCAGTGAGACATTTACATTTATGTAATGTTTCCTCAGGCGGTGCAGCTGGCAACAGTCAAGCGTGTGGCTGCTGTTAAAGAAAAAGCTTTAACATGTCTCTCAACTTACACAACTGCCTGGACATCTAGTTATTGTTCAGGCGGTAGTGACATACAGCTGAACACGGTCCATAGATGTACTCATAACTCGACTAAAAAGACATTCCTTACTTTTAACTTGAATCCAAACCACTAATTACTCTACAATAAATAAATTCATAAATAATATTTTTAAATGCTGTATTTATATATATTTTATTTATGTATTTTATATAGAGAGCAGTCTGAACAAACAAATCGATCTTTTTTCATTTTGATGCAGTTAAGTTGAATTAGGTTTTTCTCTGCTGGCTGGTGGCATTGGATAATAATCCCACAAATCATCATGTTTTCATAAGGGCTCTGTCTTCGGTAGAAAGTAAAGAAACATGTTCAGATAACATCTGGACTACTCGGATTGAAAGGAACACTGTTTGTGTTGCATTTTTAATTGCTTTTAGGGCCATCCACAAAATTTTATAGTAGGGTGGAGGCAGCAGTCCCAGAGACAAATAACAAACCTCAGTATGCACAGTGCAAAATTCTGCATGATTAACTACAGTAGTGTTACTTTGTTTATCGTGGGAGTAATGTTCTAAAAACAACCTGCAATAGGTAAAATCCACAAAGTAATAAGCTTTATTTTTTACGATTATTATAGATTTTTTTAAGGCTGTAAGACTCTTACTACACACTTTATACACTTTTCTCAGACCGGCATTAATATTTTCACACGTTCCTCTCTTTTTTAAACACTCAAAGTTCAAATCTTAGTAGAACAATAGGTAAAGTATTATTACTGAGTGGACAGTGTTGGTGTCCAGCGTCCACGTTTTTTTTTCCTGCAGTCACTGATCCACAAAGATAAAGCAGACTCCGTACTTACGATGATCTTGTTGTGGACAGTCACAACCCTTTTTTCATCCTTGTTAAAGCTTATTGCTGCTGTCGTCCTTATGTTATTTTCCTCCTTCTTTATGTATCGAACAGAAAATTATTCCATAATAGCGCTGTTACAGCTGCGTAATTTCTCCCTTCCTTTAACATGCCCACAAATCCAACTGTTTGTACGATGGTTAGAATCATCCTCTGCCTTTTCGGTGCTACCGCAGGTGCCTTTGACGTTGTAGAATATTTCGTCGATTTTGTGGGTTTGTTGGGGAGAAATCTTGTAAACATAGAGTACTCTAGTAGAGCACTGCTAGCGATCAAAGGTTTATGTAAATTTGGCAAGCTGAACACATTTTGTACTGTACAGGAGACACGGCACGGAGGACATTGAAGGACAATGGTCTACAGCCAATCATGACGTAGACCACAATGCAATGTAGAAGAAAAGCTGCAAAATTTCATTTAAAAAATATACAAAACTGCAAGGCCGCAAAATGTGAACCACTTTATAGCGAGGGAGCACTGTATATGCAGTAGAAGTTAATCTTTTTAAATACCTTGGTTCGTTTGCCATAAGAACCTGAACCCAAGTGTGGACTCCTCATTAACAAGCCGTTTAACAAGGCAGCACACCCAAAAGGAATGGTTATAAAGAAATCTCATGTCCAACAAACATTTCAGACGTCTGCATATGAAGGGGATGTGGTTACCCTCCAACATCAGGAAGCTAGAGGTCTCACAGCCACCTCATCGCTTGTGTTGATGTGAGGAGATAAGGGGGACTTATTTGTTAAGATATCTTTTTGATTTTTTTATTCTACAGATAAAAAGGAGTGCAACACTGTAAATGGCATCTAGATGAAACTGAAACTATGCACCATTACCCTCATTTTTAGATAGTGAATCATCTGTCTAGCCTTCTCTTTTCATCTGTCCTTGAATCTAGATGTTTGGAACAACTACAAACAGATTCTGCTTTCATTCTCCCACTTCTTTTTCTGCATACTTTACCCCCCCAAAAAAAGACGGGCTTGTAGCAGTTTTGCAGTGGCTTGCTCAATTACCCCAAGTCAGAGTGATAAAGACAGCTTCCTCAAGCAAATTAAGCATCTCAGTATTAACAGCCCAAAAGCATGAAGCTCGACTAGATTTAATTCACAGGTGTCTGCATTGCCAACTTGTGCTGGTTATTTAATGTGCACATAACGTATAATGTGCGTGACCAACCTATATGGTGCATACAGATCCTGCAGAATTAACTTATTACCCATTGCAGCTAAAATAAAAGTAAGCAATGGTGTCTGAGAAGGAAGCATGCCAGCCATGTCTGCGTAGTCTCCGTCAAATCAAACTCTCAAATCATGGAATTCTGCTTTTTCTCCTATTTTTCAAACCTGTGTGTTTATGTTGATGGTAAATATACGCACAGCTGATTCTCCAATGTGATCTCAGACACCTCTCGGCTTATGTCTTATGTAGCCTTAATAACTGATTAAATATATATCTGTCTCCATCGGGGGTGGTGCAGGCACTGCTCAGGCTGAGGCGGCTGGAGTGTAAGATGAGCCCCTGCCCCACCTGTCTATCTGTCTCTCTATCTGTTGTTGGCGTTGTGCAACCAGACAGACGGGTCAGGCGTTCCAGCACATTTACCCTGCCTCAGTGGAAAAAAAAACATCAAGTGTTTTAATGAATGAGGTTGCCATTAGTTACTGTTCTGCGATGCATGTATTAAGTGTGCGTATATGTGCCAGGAAGGGAGAGACAGACAGGTATAAATGCCAGGATCGGGTTTCTGTGGAGGAAAAGATGAATTAGAAAAAGTGCAGAAATGCAGATTGGGTCCATGGCACCGGCGCTTTTAGTGCATGTTCTGTTCATGTGAAGATTTTAGAGGAAGAATGGTGACAGGGAATGCGATTCAGATGAATAGATCAGTGATGGAGGTGAAAGAGTGTGGAAGGTCATTGTTTTGCATTCTTTACCAGAACCTGGAATAGCTTTCTCTTCCCCTCAAGCAGTTGCAGATTATTACTAATGCAAATGAGCTTTCATTAGGTTCAGCCTGACTGGGTGGCTGCTGTGCCATGCTTTTTGTTGACTTAGTCTGTTTGTCTTTTACCTTGCTCGTAACCATTCAGGGCTATAGTGCTGACCTGTTGTTGCTGTTGAATGCTATTGTCAGGAAATGTTTTAAAGACCCCTTAATGATAATTTCTGCTCCCTGTAGTCACTGCTGTGCACCCCCCCTTTTTTTTAAACAGTCATAACACTTTAGTATGCATGACAGAATCCTAATAACCTGTTTCTCATTTATAATCTGCCTCTGGGCAGCTCTTCCATGCGTCTCCACTGAGCAGGCAGCGAACAGAAGACATACAGCGGCTAAGCTAATTAGCTATCAAAGCATATGGAACTGGAATATATACAATTTTCATCTGCTCTATGTTGTTTCGACAATTGATGAATGGGAATTTTTACCTCTTTACGAAAAAGTGAAAGCAAGCACCAAACGGATGGATGCAAAAGATCAATACACTCATGACGGGCTGTCCAGGTGTGTGCATGCTGATTTGTGTGTCTGTGCACCTCTGCTTCCAAGACAGAGCTTTCTGGGTCTCCCCAAATCGTTTCATCTCGGCTACTCCTCTTTGTTCTCCCTCGCAGTTCAATTTCCATACATTTCCCTGGATATTAAGCTGACAGAAATTAAGCTGCCTTGATAAAATGCAGCCCACTAAAGCTCACTAAGTCTGCAATCTGTCTGCTTTATATTGATTGGTTTATTTGAAAAGTAGAGTTTTTTTCCCCCTCACCTAAGCTTTTGAGGTAGTTAGCACACGTTGGCAGCATGCATGTAGAAACGTGTTCAACCTCACAGGTGTTTGCTGCATAATTCCGCAGGCTAACTGAGAAAATCATGAACTGGTAGGTCATTAAAATGTTAAGACTCAACTGTAGGTTTGCAGCCACGGAACAATGGAATTTTCTTCTCACCTGTGTCTGACAATCATTAACTGGACAGGTGAAATTTACCAAAGCGGTGCCCCTATATTCATTTTCCTGCTTGCCACAGATTTGTCTTTCTTATCTGGATTCAAGCATCCGGTGGGTTGGCAGGATGATGGCTGCCATCAGCGGCTGACTGGCACAGGTGCCCCCGGGTCTAAATAAATCATAAAGCCTCCTGCTGATCCCCTCCCCATCATCCCTCTATGCCCACCATCCCTCCGCAGGGAACTCCAGAAAGCGGGTAGCCCCCATCAACTGTACACTTCTGCAGCTCCTTCCCTTTCAATTCTTTCCCACCTCTCCTCACCTCACCTTCCCTTCTCCCCCAACCCCCTCACCTCTTCCATCCACTTCCATGAATATTTAAAAGCTAACACCAAGATGGAAAATATGCACCAAGGGCAATGAATGTGCACTAAAGGGGTGCTGGGGGTGGGGTGGGGTGGTGGAAGAAATGTTCATTTTGGGACCCCGGATTTCCCTATTTAAAGCTGGTCATGAGGGTATTGATATGCAGTAATTCTTGGTGGATCAAACAACAGAGGGATAGCATTAGAAAGACAGAGAAACACAGAGATTATGAACACCAGCCAGGTGAAGGACAGGAGGGACACTGATCCAAGGTATAGCTGTCCAGCTAGGGAGAGGATTGGGGGGGATTGGGGAGGCTCGGCATGGACCTGCAATTGGCTCCGTTCTGGCTGAGTGTGTGTTCAGACTGACTGCCACTGTGACATAGAATGCCTGGTGTGCAGAGGCCCATGTAGGCTCCTATTAAGTTCTCAGCCAAACAAAACAGATCCATTTGTTTTCTCAATTGGAGGAATTTGTTAATGGTCATATATGAGGGTAAATAGTTTGGCTAATTTGCAACCAGCGAGTGGGCAGCATTCACTGTCACTCGCCCAGTCAGCTGGGGTGTCTGTATAAAGGGAAACAGAGGGGGCCCCCTCCTCCTCTCCACCTCTTTCTCCCTCTTCATTTAGTCTCATCCCTGGTTTAACACAAAAACTTTAATTTCCTTTAACCAGCACTTTTGACAAATTTATACCCTTGCATTTATGTCCCATGCCTTTTAAATGCATTCACTGTGTTTGATAGCCCATTTAAACATAGCTCGTATTCATGGTGACAGTTGTCACTCTGTAAAAATGTTGCCATTTTCCATTCATCATTAAGTTGAATAAATGAGGCTGTGTTGTTGCAACAAAGGCTATTCTCAGCACCACTTGTAAAGTTGTGAAGAAGCATCGTTGTGTGACCCAAAGGGTCCAATTATTAACGCCACACTTTGCTCAACGATTCCAGATGCAACCAACAAACATTTATAAAAGATTTTTTCCATTAGTGAAGGAGCTAATATAGATATGAAAGCTACCAGAAGCTTGTGGCACTTATCGATTCCAATTACATTAATTTTTGGCGTCTGTGTAGGTTCTCAGTCATCCAGGTCATGGTTATCCAAAAGCTGTTTAAGTCAATCCACTGGACGTTAAGAAAGTTCTTGTTCTTCAGAACTGAAGAAGTCTCTTGGATGAGAGACGAAACGTCTTCAAGAACTTTCTTAATGTCCAGTGGATTGACTTAAACAGCTTTTGAATATTAATGTTTGGCATCTTTGGAAGTCAGAAGAAAATTGTTGCTAGTTAATACAATACTCCAAAAAAAGTTCCCAGTTTATTGCAGTGAAGGTTTGTAGATCAGCGGCAAATGGAATGGGGAAGAGCTGATAAGATTTTCAGGAGGATCCATATCAAGGTGAGAATCCAGCAATTTTTTTTGCAGCCTTGGGGGAGGTAGTCACTATCCATGTGCTCATCTTGCTGGAAATGCATGCAAGCCATAAAACTGGTGTGAAGCAAATCCGATTTCACATAAGCTTGATAAATAATTTAAAATGACTAATAGCTCTTTCTGACAGAGAATGTATCTTTTTTGGTGTATCAGAATGTCTTGATTTTTTTTTTCTTTGCCTGAGGCATAATTTGTTTGGAAAATAATTACTTCTGTATTGAACTTCAGTTAAATATTTAAAGGGTTGACATTAGAATTGGGACGGCATCCAGGAGCATTTTAGTTAAAGCCACTTAATGCAAGGGGCCATACAGGAGAAAAGACTTGTTTTTTAAATTCCTACTTAAATTTCACAAAATAAGAGCAATGCAAACTAATCAACTTCTCCTGTACGCCTGACCACTGAGCTTTGAAAACTAATTCTGGTGTTTTATGAGCAAGGAGCGTCGGATTGTCTGTTAGCTTCAGCTTGTTATTGGGTGCACAAGCTGGGAAGCACCAAAGAACATTAAGACTCTATATATCAGCACACAGAGGAAACAAAAAAAAAACATCTTCAAGTCAGATGGTAGATTAGACAATAAAGAACAAGCTGAAATACTACAAGTAAGAAGAGAAAAAGAAGAAACAAAACAATTTTGTGTGTGTGTGTGTGTGTGTGTGTGTGTGTGTGTGTGTGTGTGTGTGTGTGTGTGTGTGTGTCTGACCGGCTGCTCAAACACAGGGGTGATGTCCTGTCCTATTGGATTGATTTACAGCATCCTTGGAAGGCTTTTGCATAAATAAACACATGTATTGTAAACATGTACATCGTGGCATCAGGTGTGGCTGGTTATCATTGAGCTGAAAGAACACGGTGTCTCGCCGTGTGATATCAGCCCTGGCTTGGACATTCAGGTCACCCCTTCGAACAGGAGGGGTGACAGATAGGCGGTAATAATGTAGTCTGTCATTACAGTGAGAATCTATATAAGAAGAAGAAGAAAAAACGTAATCATCATTTTACAATTTTGTAATCATACAACATTGCGAGGTCAGATTAACGTTGGTCGGGCCATGTTGGCCTTTCTGTGTAGAGTTTGCCTGTCATTAAACTGTATGTCATTAAACAGGTGGCTTCTATTCAACAAACACATTTTTGTTGCCTGAAAGTCTCCTGGCATCAAGAGGCATCTACAGCAGGGACAGACAGGGCGATGGATGGGAGATGAAATCTTCCAGTCTTACGATAGCCTTGCAATCCACGTATCACCTTTACAAATTTTGCTGCAGCGCTGTCCCTGTACTTGGCAAAAGGCAATTACATACACTCCCGCCCCTCTCTGATTCTTTTTGTGATGTCTTTTCTGTACACACACTGGCTTTGAGAAGACTAAACATATGTATCCTTGAAGTAGAATGTCATTCATCAGCAGAAATCTCTCTTTTCACACCAATCAAGAGCAACTGTGCCTTAAATGAAAGTTGATACGGAAGGTTGTCTGTATGTTTTCCATTGAAGGCTTGAACGCCTTCAATAGAAATGAAAGCTCCTTACACTCAGTGTTGATATATGCACCGGTCCATTAACACACAACCCTGGATCCGGCGCGAGCTGCTTTTAGCATGCAAATAAGCCACAGCATAATGCTTTCACGTTTGAGCAGGAAATGCATTTAACATCGATAAATTAAAGAAAACATCCTGAAGGTGGATACAAATCTTTTCTGCCCTTTATCTGTTCCATTATTGTCAAAATGAATGGAGAACATAAGCCAGCATCATTTCATGTGAAATCTAAAAGGAGTTTCTCTGTTAGGGCCATCACCATGGCAGCTAAGGCGCTTGTTCCAAAATGGTCCTTTTGCCTCTGAAGTTGCACACCTGAACTCATCCAGGGCTGTTGTGATCTGCCTGACCGGACCAACTGACAGCTGTGTACTTTAGGAACAGGGAGGGCCCTTGAGCCTCGCTCTCATCTCGCTGCTATTGTTTGCCCAGGTGGGCCAGAATGCCCCCCACACCATCACCACCACCTCCACCTCCACCACCCAACCCGACCCTCCCTCTCTCTTCCTCTTTCTCTCTTGCTTCTCTCGGTCTTTGTTCCATAGGGACCTGTGGTCCAACTGAAGCTCTCAGTTACACAAAGAAACCAAATTGGCTTTCATCTACAGCCTGTTGCCAGCTGTGTGCATTGTGTACAGAAAAAGGTATAGATTTTACTCATGACACTGTTATTATTATCAGCTCTGAGTCATTGCGCCCCTTGCAGGAGCACCAGGGTCTTCTCCAACAACTCATAAGTGCATTTCTTATTTCTTATTAAAGTCTTTGGCATGACTTTGCTGTTAGCAGTGCTGTTTTAAAGCAAAAAATGTGATGATGCTGGGAAGCCCTCAAAAGCCCACTTTCTACTTGCTGTTTTTTTTTTTAATGTGTACCAAAATCTTGACATAGCAAACTTGCTGAAGGAGTACAAAATCTCCACACTCCCACAGTTGTGCGACCCTGTCTTGTTCAGAGCGTCGCACCGTGGATATACTAGCATACCCAGAGTTTCTGGTCTTGTACGCAACACCTCTCAGAGCAGTGGTAAGAACAGCTGAGAAAACAGCTTTCATTAATGCTCCATGCCCCTTCCAATCTTTGTTTCTTTTTGCATCTTTGAATGTGTTCTTTCTTACCCAGCCCCCTACTCTCACTCATGTCCTCCTGCTTCTGTCCATTTCTTCATTTGTATCCTCATTTCTTTTACCCTGACCTCTGTCCCTTGAGCAAATCTGCCCAGCATTTCAATCATCACATCCTGAGGCTGGACAGGACCACAAAGCCTGATCCCTCTCAGCCACCCATCAGGACACAGACCTTCGGTATACTATACTGTATGTCACACTAATGTTTTCTGCATAATGCTCTTGAGCTTTGTAAGAGCATGCTGCAGAGTGCATTACAGTGCTATAGTGAGAGCCAATGAATATGTAGAAAGAAACCTACCTATCTGAAATATTTTGGTGTACTCATTTATATGTACATGTTATGCAGGACAAAAGAGTGCGCAGAAAGTGTAAATATGGGGAAATCTCTTTACTCTCTTTGTGGTAAACAGGTGGTAGAAGGGACAAGAGATCAGTTACCTTGTAGTGACTTGCTTTGTGCAGGTGTGTGTGTGTGTGTGTATGTGTGTGTGTGTGTGTGTGTGTGTGTGTGTGTGTGTGTGTGTGCGTATGCATATGCAGGGTTACTATCTTCAAAAATACACGCTCTAAACTCTCACAGATGAAGTCAACTCTGTTGCTCTCAAATCCATCAAAGGCAGGCATCACTAGAGAAGACTTAAGCAGACTCCTAACACTCAAGGTGCTCTACTCCTCTGAATCCTCAGTACACACTGTAGCTCAGATCACTCATAACCGCAACACTTGTTCTTCAGAAATGCCAGGACCAGTTAAAAGGCCTTCTACTTGATTTTGTTGTATTTTTGTAGGTCCGTCTGTCTCCTGTTTTACTTGCCTTTTTTAACTTGAGCAGAGGGAGAAGGAGGAGAATGGATTCCTAAGCGCCTCAATCATAAATGTGTTGAAACTCAGTGTGATGGCACCAGCTACCTGCCACCATCTCCCCTCTTTGTTTGAAGCCCCAAAAAACACTTCTCTTGATTTATGAAATGAAGCCCTACTGCTGGAATAATTGCACAAATCTGGCTGCTGAATCATCTAAAGACAAGACACAACGACCCTTCCAAATATATTGTAGACAGCTGAAGCAGAGCTGACCCTGGACTAGAGCGAATTGTGAATGTTGAGCCTGTGTACAACAGATGATGCCTATCAATTTGCTCTCACCAAGTGAGTCCAGTTTTGAAAGGTTTATTTTACAGCAAGTCGACTAAAGCAAAACAATGTGTGAAAAGAAGATTTACAGATTTAGACATAATTCCTGCTAGAAACACAGGAAAGCAGTAGTGCACACTGAGACAAGGGTGCCTCCCTCCTCCTTTCTTGTTGTTAAGCTGGGAGTGATGAGTGCTATTTGCATTACACAGTTCCTGTGGAGCAGAATAAAACACAGACAGAGCTGTGAGCAAAACGAACGCTCTCAGGGTGGCCCTGCTCTAATTGCGACCGGGGTGCATTTACTGATTATAGTTAAGTGGTCCAAAATGGTCCCCTGCTCTCTGTTGCATTGACCTACTCCCTCCCCTGGTGAATGTAGTCAATAGCAGGCCTATTGAGAAGGCTTTCAGCTGAGGGAATAAAATAAGGCCCAATCCTTGAGTCTCTGATTGCACCAGAAAAGAATGTTTCTAATCTCGAGTTAATGACAGGTGAAGAAAAATAGTACAGACACTAGGACTCATCAGATGGGTGAAGAAAACATTGAGTTAAATCACAGATATCAACCTGCATCTGCGCAGGAAAATCCTGTAAGAGTGAATGAAGACTGGAAAACATTTCAACCCATTTTCTTTCTTGAGGCTGTATATCCTTTTGGTGAGTGCATATGCAACTCATGACTATTCATGTTGCCTCCAAAAACACTGAAAATGTGGTCAAATGGAAATTAATGGCTTGCAAAGTGGAATGTAAATGTGGTCACAGAGAGGGGAAATTAAATCCTCGCTAAAGGACCCGACGTAGGTTGCATGCGTAGACAGGTCAGTGTTTAGTATTCCTTCGCTTCCCTGTTGCCTGTGCCGTAACAGGCGGGAGAGCGGGCTGGGGGTGATATAACAGCCACTGGATCACACAGGCTTTGATCCCCCCCTCTGGATGTCTGAGCGACTATGGGATAGACTTCAGGTCTGCAATGAGGAGGTGGAGCGCACACACATCCTCTAGTGCTAGCTTTCTTGACGGGCTCTTTCACTCTTTTTTTTTCACTACACAAAGCAAATCTTTAGCCAGGGTGTCATTGTGTGAGGTATTTATGGATTTTGTATACAGTTTTCTTCATTTTTATGAGCATGATGCAAAGGTTCACTCTGTGTGCTTCGCTTGATAGCTGACCAGAGCACAAGGTGTGGTTCAGTTGAAAACGCATTTCTTTGTCTCCATTAAGGTGTTATTTTCCTCTAAAAAACTTTTTCTTACAGGGGCTTGAGCAGGTCTCACGCTTTACATAACCCCAATACGCTGATGTAATTCCTTCTCCCCCTCAATGCTGGTCTCAGAAACACTGGGCTGTACCCCTGCAGCCATTCTGTCTGCCTTTTTGGTCATAATCTCTCTCATGACTGGCCTTATCCTGTTCCAATTTATGTAGTTAACTTATGTCAGTGCTTAGGATTGCTTACAAATTCTGTGTCAGTACATCCCTGATTTCTCTAAAAGCAACAAATCCTTGAGATCTGTTGTCGATTAATGCTGCTTGCAGTTATGTGTGTGTGTGTGTGTGTGTGTGGGGGGGGGGTCATAAAATAACAAGCCCCATTACATAAACATGGAGAAGTAATTGAGGTAGAAAAAAACTTTTTTTACTATAGGAGCTTGCACAATTGCTTCATGCCAATTAGAGAGTGTGTTTTATGACTTTGGCATGCTGATGTAGATGGATTTGTGCGTGTGTGTGTGTGTGCGTGTGGAATGAGAAACTTGCCTGTGACTTATAGAACATACAACCCGTGCTTTTAGAAAACAAAGACCACAGAACAGCAATACTCTGCTGCAGTGAGAAACTGCTTGGTGGGATTCTGTTTGTTTGTGTACATGACTGACTTTTGGCTCTCCTGTATGCACATCTGTGTGTACAAGCACAAACAAATGTCTAACTGTGCTGGATGATTAGATTCGCAGGGTTGGTCAGTGGCTTGTATGAGATAGTGCATCCATATAGCATGGGGGAAGGCAGACATTGAGGCAAGAAAACATACCTGACCTACAAATAGTCTGAAAGATGTATAGATAGTCGCTGACACCAAACAGCTCTCAGGGAGACAGACAGACTGACAATCTATCAGCTTGGTAAGAAACACACAATTAGACCTACAGACATAAAGAAGTTTTAAGCTCTAGCTGCAGGCATGGACAGACAGTTTGAATGAACATTTAGGTTAGACAGACTGGGTGAAAGGGTCAGGCTTTTCAGCTGTCCTCAGACATGGATCAGACACAGAACCATCCAGGCAGGACACATTGCACACTCAGTACCCAATGCCAGCTCTTCTGACTGGGTTCAAGAACTCTGCCTCACCTCCCTTGAAGGAAGGGGAACCAAGGACGTCTCCTGAAGTTTGTATGTTTGCATATCTCATCTAGATCCAGCCTTGTGTGTTCTGCCTGTAACATGCTCGGCTGCGCTGACCGACATTATTCAGGCACTGGCAGACTTAACCCTCCCCTGTCTGGCCAGACGGCCAAACTAGCACACATTTGTAGGGTGCAGACACACCTTTTGTTCTGCGTTCTCATTTCCTCACTGGAATGGCATTTAGGCTAAAATGGGGAATGAGCTTGGATTGTGTTTGCTGTGACCCATGCACCATGCCTGATGATAATGAGGGGGACAGAGCCCAGAGGAGAGAGGTGGAGTCAATATGCTAATAGTGGGTGTACATTTTGATGCCTCGCTACCAGCATGGAGTGGTTTGGAGATTTGAGCTATCATTCTCCACTGCTTTTCCCCTCATTATACCCCGGCTTTTCTCTCAATTTCTGTCCTCCCCCATCCCTTGCTTTCTGCTTTCTTTCCATCATGCCCTTTACTGTCTTCTGCTCCATTCCCCTTGCTCCATCTCCCTCCTGGTACTCTACTTCCACCTACCCACCCACCCACCCCCAAATGCCTCTCTCCTAGAATATGAGATACATTTGTTTTCCTCTGCCAGGCTGCGAGAGTGGGACACGTGGCGTCCAAACTGCTGATGTGTTGGTTTCTAGGTAATTATAACATCCCTTGGTCTCCAAGAAAACTCTAAACTAATGTTTAATTTGCTTCTCTGCTCAAAGGAAGCCCTTCTTTGTTATTGCCGTGGCAATTAGTTGGAGCTAAGGCCTAGGCATTTCCTGTGATTGTTTTGATTTGCATAGAGAGTGAGTCAGAGAGTATTACGACCCTATACTCCTCTTCTCACACTGCCATTACAGCCACCCACTCCTCCCTTCCAACCTCTTTCGGTTTTTTCAATTCATCTATCCCTTCACAACGCTTTGCAACTGAAACCTCAGCCCATGTATCTACACATGTGCCTAATGTGGCTGATTGGCAGAGGAGGGATTGACCAACCAGAGGGCATAAGACAATGATTATTATTTATTTTCCCAAGACAAAGATGTCAACAGGCTACATGACTCTCCCCTGCACAAACCCTAATGGGGTATCTTGTAGTTTCAGCCAATATCCTCTAATTAACTGCCTGTTTGTAACCTAGGTAATGGCTTTGCACGAGGGATGGCACTAATGAAAGTTGTTAATTGAAGGTATAAAGAAATGTCTGTAGACGAGGATGTCAAACTGTCTACATGCTCAGCGAGCAAACAGTCTGAGCGTGGTGCACAATCATGGAGGTCCATGTGTCGTTAACGACTTTATCAGTCAACGAGTAAACAGCTAGATGTTGATGAACATGTTTGTTCTCGGTCATGAGGGAAAGCCATTAACCAACATTGCTGCTATGTGGAGGCTGTTACGTTTTCTCCTCTGGTCAGATAAGACAGTTAAATTTCATGGCAAATACACCTTAACCTCCTCATCAGATGAGTAGAGCTAGAGTAGAGCTGGTATTTTCCCATTTGTCGGGCTTTGTTTTGAAAGCTGTGGTTTGATTTCAGGAAGACTGTTTGTCTGGGACAATGATAGAAACATGGAGCAGATAGGGAACGCATGAGAGAACAAGGAGGAGACAGAAGGGTAATGGGTAGATAGAGGCTGAGCTGTAGGGACTGTTAAACCTGAGTAGTTAATCCATGAGACAGCACTGTGCTCGTCTGCTCTTGACTGAGGTGGCATGGATGGCAAGTGGAACATCCAGGGCCCCAACAGTCAGACATGGCCTCCTGATCTATATTTCAAAGCAGAGAGTAGAGAGGAATTCAGTAATGAGCTCCCATCTTCCTTTTGGTAGAGAAAGACTCTCTTTCTGGAACTAATTGAAAGTGACATGTGGAGTGCCGGAGAGCTCTTTGGGGGCTGTGCTGCGTTTCAAGGGATGTGGAGAGATAAGCTTGCATGCCGTTGTGGCTTTTGTGTCACAGGTCTGAAATAAACAGGTCTCTCAGATGAGAGTGATGCACTTAACGGCTGCGATTGTGGGGGCACACTGTTTGTGTGAGCTTGTGATTGTGTGTGTTGTATCTACTGCAACCAACCATGTGTCCATTGTGGAAATAAACCCTCCTCACGCACACAGACAAACAAACACACACACACACAAACACAAACACACACAAACACACACACACACACACACACACACACACACACACACACACACACACACACACACACACACACACACACACACACACACCCATCTCTCCCTTCCTACCTCCACTTAATAAATTTTTTTTTCATTGTCGCTCATCAGAGCCGCAGTGTGTGTGTCTTCATGTGTCTGTGCATATTTATGCATACACTTACATACATACAATGTGTTTTGTGCTTTCTGATGGCTGGAGACATATGAAATTAGATATGTTGTGTGGCATTTATTGTAATGATGAAACAGGCTGCTTTTGAATTTTTACAGACACACACGTGTGAACCATCTTGTTTGGTTTTGACCTCTGCCACTTCCGTCTAACCTCATTATGTAAACTGTGAGTGAGCTGATGGAAGCAAGTGCAGGACATTTTCTTCTCCAGAACAATTCAAGTCAGTCATGCAAGGGTGAAAGGTGGTTATGCTCTGTTTTAAGGTGTGTACAGTATGTTTAGCCATCCTCCCCCACTCTCCTCTTTTTCTTTCTGCTTTTGGGAAGGATTGGTGACGGTGCTCATCTAGCCAGGGAGGCAGAGAATGGACCAGCTCGGCGCCCAGCTGTGAAGCCACCCCTGGGGCTTGTAGAGGCTGTGGAATGTGGTTGATGCGAGTCTGGGTTTGGAGATAGCAAAGGCCTGGGCCATGCAGCTGTGAGCGGTGATGTGTGAGCACGGTGTGTGCATATCCATACCTACATGTTAGAAAAGAGGGAAGAGGGGAGACACAGAGGCCATTTAATGGTGCATTCATGTGTTTTTCCCTCAGCATGCCAGTATATGGACATATTTGTATTCATAATGTCATGTTGTTCACGGTCGTCTCTTGGCCACAGCTGGAACAACAGGAACAACATTCAGACTCATTTCCCGTTTGAGGAATCAGGGAATGTTCCTTTGTCTTATTCACCAGAGACTTCTGGAATGTGAGATCAAACCAGATTACAACAAGTGACATCTCCAAGTAGCAAATGATTGCTAGCTTTTGTTCTGGAAATTTCCTGGACTATCCTGAGTGAAGGATTGGTTAAAGTGCATTGAAGAGACCTAGCACCACTCCTATACTTCTGCCTCCCCTCCTCACTCCCTCCCTTTTTTCCCGCCACTCGAATTCCCACTGGTGACATTTCCCACCCACTAACAAATTATAGTGCCCTATGTGTTGCAGAAAAGTGATCTGATTGGCTGCGCTTGGGGTGCCTCGGAGGTCAGAGCTTTGTTCATTTCACACTGTGTCCTTTTGGACTCCCTCCAGCACCCTGAGAGCCCTCACACAAACAGTAGAAGAAGAAAAGTCACCAGAGAAACGAAGGAAAGACGGAGACAAATAGACACGAAAGATAGAATTCATGTGTTTTCCATCTTTCGTGCGATATTATTTCCTGCTTATAAATTGTAATTGTGTCATTTTTGAGGCTGGTTTAGTCCTGCACCTCTCAGTTTTTTGTTTATATAGTAAAACTGACGATTACCTTCGACTCCACAATAAAAAGTGTTCAGAGCCAGAATGCCTTTGTTGTTTATGTGTGTTCAGTGAGAGGGGACAATCTTCTCTCTGGGTAAGGTACGCTAAGACAGGAAAACACCTGGTTAAGGCAGGCAACCATCAGTTTCAGAGCTGTCGAATGACATGCTTATCTGTGGAATGTTTTTATCACGCGCAAACCACGATGAAAGCTTATTTGTCATCCGTTCTCTGGTATGTTGTGCCATGGAAAAAAGAAATCTCATGTATCCGTGACATCACTATGGGAAGTTATGAGAACATTTTTCCCTCTTTCATTTTGTAGAATAAGCAATAATGCCATACCTGATAAAACAATCAATTCATAATGAAACTATTTGTTAATTTCAGCCTTAATTAGAGGAAATACTGTCTATACATCCTCAGTGACCTTAACCCTCACTGGTATTTTTCTCTACAATCACAGCATGTTCCTTTTAATATTGATTCCCCCTCTTGGTGATTCAGCCACAGTGATACTTAGAGAGGAAAAGCTTAATTAAGATCATACTGTACGTTTATTTCACTCTGTTAATCAGTCACACAACAGCCAGCTCCCCCTGCGTGTGTACAGGATAGTCAGAATGGTTAGCCTGAGATTTGCTGTTTGTTATTAAAATGCAATCAAAACTGTGTGCTTCTCCTTGAATGAATCCACAGGAGCATAAAATACAGCAGACGTTTGTCCATAATAATTTAATCTTCAAGTATAGCAACATGAAAAGGATAATTCTGTATTGATTATTGCCACAGAGTTATTGTTTTCCTTCAGTATGAGATGTACGGCACATTAAATCCCAAGCATGCCTTAATTATTTTTCATGGTACACCGTATAGAGGATGGAAGAAAATGATCATTCTCTATTTGACAGAGGAAAGGAAAAACAATACAGCGTTATTGTCATTGAGAGTTGATTAACTGTGACTTCACTTACAAATGACTGCAGGGCACTGTTACTTGGCCAAATTAATTACCTGTCACTGTGACTGATTGCTTCTGAAAAAATATCGTATTTTTATTTTTTGTGCACCCAAAGAAGAGAATGCTTGCTGCATGTGAGTCTATGAATGCATACCATATAATTACAAACATTTAATTATCCGCTCTTGTCCAACGATATGTCTGTTAATGTGGTGCAAACACAAAAGTAAAGGCAAACACCAACAAACAGCTGTGTCCGACTAACATGAGAAACTAGCTCTCATTTACGACTACAAAAAAAATAAATACAAATAGCCAAAAAAACATTTTTTTGGCTATTTGTAAGGCTAGTTTGTCCACATTCCTCCCTAAATCCTTGATAATCATGCTGTTGAATTACCATCTTATTGCAGTCCTAATACTCATCTGTGGGAATGGATAGAGGGATACAAGCCTCAAGAGGAAGGACACATGATCTGAGGATGCTTCACCTTTCCTTCAGGACACTTCAAAGGAAACGTGTGTTTGTGTGTGTGTGTGTGTGTGTTCAGGATCTGTGTGGTATACTAATGTCACATATGTCAAAGTGAAGGCCCGCGGGCGAGATCTGGCCCGTGGCGAAGTATTTGACTTTGACACCCCTGACTTATGTGATAGCTGTCATGCAAGCACATTGTTAATTCTGACAAAGGCAACCGTGGTTCATACATTGTGTTGGATTAACATCTGACCATATTTGGGTGACATTCTTCATCAGACTCCGGTAGTCATTTCTATTCATTTTCTAATTACCCATGACCTGCTACCCTTCAGAAAGCCACAGTAGCACACATACATCACAAGGAGTGGCACTGTACACAGCCAGACTGATGCACACTGAGGCAGGCAGATAGATAGAAGGTGCAAGCTTTGGAGGTCTGAAGGGGCTGTGTGAGGTTTAGTTACAGCTCTCTTTGGCCCTGTAGCTCGTCGTGAGGCAGCGCTGCCTTGGGCACCGAAAATTCATGTCACACACAGTGGAATTTGATTAGGCAGGCGATGGTATTACTGCCCGACTGGGTGGAGGAAAGAAGACGGTAGTCAAACAAGGGATAGTGATAAAAAGAGGGAGGGGATGGGTAAAGGGGAGAAGAGAAATATAGTTTAGGCTAGCGGTGGGGGTAAGATGGAGGGGATTTTTTTTAGTCTGCCTAGCAAATGTTTCCCCCATGTGCTCTTTCACTTGCCCTGGAAATAAGGAACTAGTCAACCGGAGCAATGTACGATTGAAACTGTGTAAGTCCATGTGTGTGTTTCTGCCTATTGAATGGCAGGGAGATGTATGTCATTACAATGGTAGGATTGCGGCCCCCATGGCTCCCAGCTATATGTTCTCAGACGCTGCATTTCAAATGGATTTTCACTGTCTGTTGTTTTACCACATATCCAGTATGTACGCCTCTGCCAGCCAACCACAATGATTATGCCCCCTCGCTCTCTCCCATATCACTTGATCTCTGTTCCAGTCACCCTCAATCATCAGAATGGGGCATACTGATGCAGAGCCTTGCAAGTTTTTGCTCTGGACTGTATTTAGAATATGCAGACAAAGACTGAAGTAAACTAGAGAATAAAATGAGAATAATACTACCCAGACAACAGAAAATTTAGACATACAAGTCAAGCACACTGATGAGATTTTGATTACTTTGGAAAGCAGTTTACATAACTGGCATGACGGGCTTTTTGACTGAGGAGTTCTTGTAGAAGATTACAATATAATATATGATCAATTTAGCCAGTTTGGTTTGGACTGCCCTGTTTTGGTTTGTGTTATTTTGAACAAATTGGAGCCAAATGAAAGGTTAAAATCCACCTCGCTGAATCCCTGTCATGGTCTAATTTGCTGAAGTGATCAAGGCTTTTGTTTAAGTATCCCTCTGCAATAGACAGACATAATCTCATCTGTCATCAGACTGACCATCTGCAGAGTGTGCTTCTTTGCCTGTTTTGCTGATTGGTTGTCTTTTAGTTGTCAGAGGGGAAATTGTGACGGGGTGGCAGCTGGTTAAGCTGGTTGACTGACTGACTGCACAGACCACTGAGTGCACTATTGTCTCTTGGTTTTCTGGCTTAAGTTTGGCTATACCCAGTCCAAGCGTGTTCCCAGTGTGACCCACATATTTCTCCAGGGCTTGTTGACAATGGAGAGTAGTGACTAAGAGTATAAAGGTGCAATGGCGTCATTCCGAAGTGTCAGCTGCAGCAATGGCAAGCTCTTTTTCTTATGAGGTATACCGCTCACTGCAAGGATGTGATATCAATTACCCTTTTTCAAGTTATTATGTAGAGATTCCTCTAAAATCTCAGTTACATGAAGAATCATGTCTCTCAGAGCAAATCTCCACATGCCTTAGGGTTGGGTCAGTGTCTGGACTATGACTAGTAGAGTGGCCTAATACTGTCTAGCTGTCAGTCTACTGCAATAATAAGGCTGGAGAAACTTGAGGATCATCTTTGTGTCTCCTACATCTTCTTACCAAGCTGTCTGCCCAATGAGCATCACTGCATGACAGATACCCATCATTTACCAGTCGCAAATCCTTCCCGGCACTCTTTTGGCAAGACAGGCAGAATGGAAAGAATGCGTGAGCATGGGTGTAGGTCTGCTGGTGTTGATAGAGGAAGTGTCCATTGTTTATACCACCCCATCCTGTCTATCTTTTTAAAAATCATCTCCCTCTGTCATTTCTCTCTCTCCACCTCCATCCAGTTATCTGTTCCCTTGACCCGTGCGTCAAGCAGTGGGGGTTGGGGATATAGAGGGTGCTGTAGGGAGCCAGGGACAGCCTGCTGTTTGCAGGTGGAAATAACATGCATCACTTAAAGAATCAGCCATGTGCAGGAGAATAATAGTAGCCACAGGAAAGAGGTAATTGCCAACCAGAAACAATGAAAGCCTGCATAGACATTTGAATGAATAGCGGGGCAGCACTCTAGCTGCAGTTATTCTTTAGTTTTTGTAGTTGTTATCTTTGCTATTGGAATCACCTTAAACAAAAGGAAAAGAAAGGAGGATGAGTGGAAAGTGCTACGCTGCTTCTACTAGGGTGGACCAAGTTTCTATAGCAGCAGATGTATTTCTGGGCCAATAAACTATGTCTTTGATGTTCTATTTACAGATATGTTACCTAACACTGCTTTGAATGCAGTCATTTGAGAAACAGCTTATGTTTAATGACACAGGGTGATGTCATATGAGAGAATGTGATATATAGTGTGTACTAATATTAACTGTGACACACAGCAACGACAAGGTTCCATGTGCCTTGTTTGCCACTAGTGACAGGGGTGGACGCTGACCCCTGAATATTTCATTTCATCAAAATGCCTCAAAGAGGAGGGAGGAGCTGAATGTGAGATGATGACACTGATGGGACAGGGATGATATTGGAATGTAGAAATGCGATCTATATTAGTAGTCAGTTGAAGTTTCCTTCCTCTGAAGCTGCTGAGGTAAACTGAACTACACTGGAGAACATGCCTTGATTCAGCACAAGCCTAAAGCCAATCTATATTTAACACTGGCCCACTAGGAGGCAGTTGAGTTTCCTCAGTTGAAGTTTATTTGCTAATATGGAATGCTACATTCTTATTGCTTTTGCATTAGCATGGCAAGACTGATGCTTTTCATTGATTTGTCATGAGTGCTTTGGATGCCCATCCCTGTCTTTGTATGAAGCATAGTCTCGCCCCCTGTCGTGCATAGGCTTTGGTTTTTCTTGCAGTAATGCACTGTTGGACTCACAGAGAATGCAGGTACAACATTGGCAAGTTTGTCATCACTTGTGCTCTTCTTGTGTCAAAATGTGAGTGAAAGAAACAGAAAGAGGGAGAATTGTTTACAGGACCATGAACACTAGGAATTTTGCCCTGCTTACAGAGAGACTTTTCTGAAAGATGTTTAATTGATTCAAATATTCCACTTACCCCTTCTGACCCATGTCCACCAGGAACACCTATATCATCTTTAAATTGAAATGTTGTTTACATAAATGTGCATTTGCTTCAGTATTGAATCCCCAGTTTGTGTAGTGTGCTTGATTTTGGATTCGATGGGAGCAGCTGGAGCTGTTAGTGCGTGGTTTGGTGTGTGTGTGTGTGTGTGTGTGTGTGTGTGTGTGTGTGTGTGTGTGTGTGTGTGTGTGTGTGTGTGTGTTAGGCGAGGGCTGATTCCTGCAAGCCACAGGTGCACGGTAGGGGATGTGAGTTTGCACATTGATTTCATAGTCAGGAACCTCCATGAAATATAACTAGAAAAGTGCTTCTCTGTAGTATATCTTCAAAGAGGCTGTAGAGGAACCTGTGAAGGTATGAATATGTAGATGAATACCCCAGGGAGGCAACGAGTCATTCACAACACCGACCAGACCCTTTTACATTAGTCAATGGCCTAGCATGGAATCTCTCTGCCCTACCAACAATGTCATAACACACTTTACCAGTGCCCGTACTTTACTTCTAACGACAATTCTATTGAATAAAACGTAGTTTCAAAAGGGTCAATGCTAAAATCTTGAAAATGGAAAGAGATCAAAGCTGTTACCATGAAGTTGCTGACCCATGTGTGTGTTGTGCATTTATGTGTGTAAATGCCCCAGGGTTCCAAGGATCCATCAGTCTCCCGTCTGGAGCCAAGCTAAGGGAAGGTCAGCCTGATGGATACATTTTGACATGCACACAGCCTGTGATGTCAGCTGCATGTGTATCTGTGCAAGTGTACGCACATGTGTGTTTATGTTTGTGGGCTGGCAGGCTAACCAAGCACAGACACAGTTCAGCGGAGCAGAGGGCGAGTGGGCGACAGGCGAGAAGGGAGGGAGGCACTACCCTGGCCTTCGAATCCTAGTTCAAGGGGTTTTGGAGGGGTTTTGTTGGCAGAGGGAGTGTAAAAAGGGGTGGGTGTTGAGGCAGGGTGAGGTGTAGGGGTTGGTTGGTTGGGCTGGCAGGAGAGGTGGGGGTGGAGGGTGGATGGACTGAAATGTCGGGGTAGGCTGGGGTGGTAGAAGAAAGGCTTCATTCATGAGTCGTGCCATCTCTGGCTCCCGGGTGGACTGGGGCTCATCAATGACCAGGCCAGCTGGGAGGATGTCAGCATACTCTCGCTCCCTCTCTCTCCTTCTCGCTCTCTCTCTTGCTGTCACTCTCTCAACCTCTAGTGATGCCGAACACAGAAGGCTCTCATACAGTTGGGTTCCCATTGAAAACTAAAGAAAGCCTCTCGCTGGTGGTCTGCACACCGCCTGTACTGTATGAGAGTCTCACCTATCCTCTCTTCAGTGCACTACTTTTAGTAGCAAGGCCAGCTGCAGATGAGCGGCATGGGATGTAGCGTTAACGGTGAAAACGGCATTATCAGGATGTATCATCAATGCAGTGCTGGTGGTTCAACTGAAAGTATAGTAAAAAACCAGTCTCTCCTTTACTTAATGTTTATTGTTAACAAAGAAATGTTCAACACTAAACATGATCAGCTATGATCTGAACATGGTAGACATGCCTGCTAAATATCCGCGTGTTATCTGAGTCACTAAGAGAATATTAGCATGTGAACGTTAAATACTTTTTGACGTGCGCTTGAATACAGTCTCACAGAAGGACTAGCATTTCTGTAAATTTCATGCTGTCTTTGACTCACAGGGAGACATATACTGATTAAACATTGAGTTATGTCTGGTTGTGCTTTTAAGTGCTTCAATCAAGTCTTGAAACATCACAGAATTGTGTAACTGCTAAACACGTCTACTTTTGTTCAGTTTTAACTGCTTAAAGATTAAGCGTTCATGTCAAAAACTGATGAAACACAATTGTCAAATTGACACAAATTGTCAATCTCTTGTGCTCTACTACTTTACAAAAGGAAACGGGGCAGGAAAGAAGTGGGGTTTGTGAGATGTGCAGATGTTTGTACTGTTTATCACTGCCAGTAAAAGGTCTGTATCAGCAGCAGGTCTGGGGTGTTTTGCATGCAATGGCAGTGGTGCATCGACAGAGAAAAATTTGCATTTGCAAATTTGTGGTTTCATGTCATGGGCAACATCGTCACTCCCTCTTTCTTCATTTCTGTCTTCCTCCCCCACCAGTCCCACTCAGTGGGAGGAGCGTTTTGTAAGAAGTAGAAGAGCCATGAGAACAGCCTATGTAGAGCACTGGAGCATAATCCAGAAATGTTCTGGCTGAATTGAATCCAAGCATAACATCAACACTAGCAAGTCTTTTCATCACACACAAGGACAAAGTCCATGTGGTTGTGTCACACAGTTCCCCACATGTGCATGGAAACAGACCTGCCACTGATGCCACTCTAATGTTAATTTATTGACAGTAGAGTTTTACAGTTTTTGGTCAACTTAGCTCACTGATGCCACTCTAATGTTAATTTATTGACAGTAGAGTTTTACAGTTTTTGGTCAACTGTTAGCTCGAGTGTATTATGTCATACAAGTGGTGTCTGAGATCACCTCAACGATTTCCTGTGGTTTTCATCTCCGCAATGCGTTTTGATAGGGAACAAATTCCTCAGAGGCAAAAAACAAAACAAATAAACTAAAAAAACCATGTCATATTGTGATCACAAATATGTTTGGTTCAATTAAACTAAATTAGGATTTTGGATAACTGTTGTTCTTATAAATAAGGCAGTTAATGGTATAAATAAACACCTATCAGTTCTGATAGTATTGCTTGCTGACCTCACAGCCTGGTGTGTTTTTACCATTTTACACATTTTAAATTGTAATGGCTTCCAGTGTGAAATTGAACTGGAATTTATAAAGTTATACAGCTCTATGAAGCATAGTGGGCATGGTATATTGGAAAGTAACACAATAAACCACATGGCAGTCCACTTAAACTGCTGCTTTCGTTGCTTTGGTACAAAAATTTTCATTGTACAAAAATTATAATACTATTACTATTTACTTTTGAAAAACTCTCTAATTTGGACATTTCAGTCTTGACAAACCACATTTCTGGACTTTTCTGAATGCAAGTTCAAGCGAACAAGCATGCAAATGAACAAACAAATAAATAATAATGAATAATAAATAAACGTTGGAAGCCAACAAGCAAGCTAGTTTATGGGACAAAGTGCACTTTACAGTTTTTGGTGGCAACAGGGGCCTGAAGTATTCTCTTAGTCTACTTATCTATCAAGCTGGCATGTTGAGCGGTGAGATGCAGGGATGGGAGCAGGGCGAAAATAGCAGGCAGGACAGCAGAGGCAGTGATTGACAGAAGGACACTTAGGAAATGGTAAAAGCTTTAATAGACGGCCAAATTGTGTGTGTTTTTGGTGACAAATGAGAAGACTGAGTTTTGGTTCGGGCATTAAACAGTGCAGATTGAGGTTACGTCCTGCGGTAGGTTGAAGGCTTTGGTCCATTTCTATGCATACTTTTTATTTGTTACACAAAACACTGAGATCATGGCATCTTTTGCTAATCAGTATCGCTTTACTGTTTCATTAGCTGTTGTGTGACACTCTGACATCAACGTAGCTGTTGTAGCATGAATCGTCTCATTATGCTGCATCTGTTATTTTTATTTCATTTTAGTTCACTGGGGTTTTATTTGTGTCATTTGGAATAAAATTTTGATAAGAATTCCTATGTTCTCTTTATGTCATCAACACTTCATTGCGGTGCTTTTTACAATCAAAACCCCCAAATCAATCAGAATTTATACAAACCAGATCTACATCTGCGCTGCTATACGTAACACACGTAGCACTGCAGAAGACAGTTTAAACACTTACTTCGCTGTCATTATCTTGCATTTCAACATATTTTTTTAACTATTCACATTTGCATTATGCTTTTATTCTCTCTTATGTCCTTTAAGAAACTCTTTCTAACAAAAAGACTGTTAGAGGAGGACGACGATCAGCTCTATCCTAGTGTCCGTCTCTTTCCTTATAAACCTTGTTGCTCTCCCTGCTATCGCCTCCTGGCAGGCCCCCTTTATACTTCTTTGGCAGCCTCTCGGTAGATGTCTCAGCTCATTGTACGTGAAGGTGTCTTTGTATTAGTGTGTAATGGTGCCCTAAAATACTGTGGCTGGAGTATTGTCTTGGTGTCTGTGCCGCTGCTGCCCTTGAGACTCCAATAACCATGATCTGTGTGACAAGAGCTCTTCAGTTGGCTTATTTGTGTCAAAACTATCTCCTTTTTGTGATCTTGTTTTTTTTTTTTTGTCTTGTCTAACCCTAACCCTGAATGAATGAATAAATGAACGAACGAACGGACGGACGGATGGACAGATGGAAGAAGGACGAAGGAAGGAAGGATGGAAGGAAGACAGGAATGAATGAATGAATGAAACTTTTTTGCCAGAGAACAGTAAACAGAAAACAAATGGTTGCAAATGGAAATGTATATTTAAATGTGTGAGGTATTTTAATTCATTCTCCTTCTAACCCCAAAACTTAGCCGTCACCCCCTTACAGCCCTATAAAAACCTATATCATCCCCTATTATCTGTTTCCTTGGTGCCGGCGGTTCCAGCAGGACTGAGGCCAAGCCCCCTCATTTCTGTCTCTGCAACCCAAACTCTGCCAAAGCTTGCTTCGGCTTAGGGGGGAGCCCTAGCCTAGTTACCATGGTCACAACAATCAGCAATGTGCACTTCACGAAGCAGAAGCAACTTTTCAGTTTGAGCCTCAAACTCCTGAACTCTCTGAGAGTGTTGATAGAGAGGAATATCAGCATCAGTACTAGTAGTTCAGTTTAGATTCTTGTTTAGAACGGACTCCAGCTCGGCTGATTTCTTTTAGTGTATACCAATTTATTCAACTAAGTGACTAAATTTCATCATTAAGTAATGTGTTACATCTACCCCCCTCTCACTCAGTAACCCCCCCCCCAACCTCTGGTGATGACAGCCAGAAAACCTCTTGAAAGTGTTTTGTATCGTGAGAGAGCAGAGTCAGTTATTTTAAGCCCCATCAAAGACATGAGCTCACAAGAAGTGCATTAGTCTTTCTGACAGGATATAAAACATGTTGAATGAAAGTTTCAGACTGCAGTGCTGCTCAAGTAACTGAAACAATATTTCTTCTTTTTTATCAAATCATAGGTATTTATCTTGTCTCATATTGAACTTCTCTCCTCGTGTATCACGGTGTGTGTGTGTGTGTGTGTGTGTGTGTGTGTGTGTGTATGTGTGTGTGTGTGTGCGTGCGTGCGTGCGTGCATGCATGTGTGTGTCTGTGATTGCACAGCTGCTCTAGTCAGGCTCATCTTATGGTCTTCACAATTTGCGTTGGTTTGATTTTTCATGGTATAATTGTGTCCAAATTGCTTTGAGGCTGTGGACCATGACACTCAGTAAACTCACCCCTGCTCCTTTGCCCTTTCCTCTACCTGACCACCAGAGATGGATATCAGTGATCATTGTTATTAGTCATAGATCTCCCATGTGATGCCTTAGGAACATCCTAAACAAGTTCCTTAAAAAAAAACACCTTTTTGATCACACCTTTGCTGAAAATAGTTTTTTAAGGTTTTTATCCAGGATACAATGAGTAATCAGTGTCAAACTGAAAATACTATCCTCAGGTGGTGAATATCAATCATATTGTCCAGGTGTCTACTTTGTGTATATGTAATCCAAGTTGCTTTGACTGTGATATGTTGCTCAAATATGTGGATGTCTTCAGCTCACACTCACACGCATCCACATGACCTATCTGCGGAGATAGGCTGTATGAGAACGAGCTTCTCACGCTTTAAATTTCAATACACAATAAAAATGTGAAGTTTCTAACTGTATCTTGTGTTTATGTTTTCTGCAGAGCTCCAGAGATCATCCTGGGCCTGCCGTTCTGTGAGGCCATAGACATGTGGTCCCTGGGCTGCGTGATAGCTGAGCTCTTCCTGGGGTGGCCCCTGTACCCTGGGGCTTCAGAGTACGATCAGGTAAGAAAAAATGGTTTCCTGGCCCTTCAAACTTTTGGCAGGTTAGCATACCCACAATTTAGATTGCTTCCTCCAATATTGTTTGAACTTGTTCTCCATAAGTGTATCTGTGCATATGAGTGTGTTTAGGAGGGTGGGATGCCTCTACAATCCCCCTGACAGCCCCTGATGATTTTTTCCACAGCCTCCCTGTTTATGTGAACAGATGCCACAGAGCCTCTTGTCCAATTAGCACAGCCCCTGTGCTCCAGAGCAAGACATTGCTGCGTTCCTCTCTCTCTATCAGTCAAACAAAGCTCAGTTGGGAAACCTTGAGTTAGTTGTGCTCCATTGCTGAACGAGCTCGCCTGATTTTTCACAGGCTTGAAACACGTGCCTTTGGAATCAATCTCAGGATCTTGAGCTGAGGTCAGGTTCTGGTGTTGTGAATTTTTCAACAGCATTAGTCCAGAACAGTTAATGTCAGCCTAGATTTTTAAACTGCCAATGTATAGATTTTGGAAATACTCATGGTCCTCCCTGACTAATGAAAGTTATGGTTCAATCATTCATATATTTCTCATCCCATGTCACATAGATCCGGTACATCTCACAGACACAGGGTCTGCCTGCAGAATACCTGCTGAGTGCGGGGACAAAAACCACCAGGTTCTTCAACAGAGACCCAGACTCCACCTATCCTCTCTGGAGACTAAAGGTATAGCCGAGATGACACAGAGGCGCACATGCAAAGTCCAACCTCTTAGCATCAAGAAAATCATTCTAGGAACATGTGATATGTTGACCTGCTTTTACCTGATTTTCAATTAATTCTGGCTACGATGCGTGAGCAATTAACAGCCCTGTTTCTAGCGTAATAAAGGAGATGTTACATACGACTTCTTCTTTAACCGATTCACATTGTCCTTTTGACAAGACTATTGCTTCTTTCTTTTTTAACTTCTTCAACTTAAATTCAACTTTCCTGCGTCACTCAGTGAATCTACTCACTGTTTTCTACGCTGCACTGCTGAACTGTAAATACCAGTGTGGAAGCGAGTGGGAGTTCACCAAGTCTGCTACACCTGTGTCAGATCGATCTGCTCTGAAAAGCACACTGCATTTGTTTCTCATGAATCCAAGTAACATTCTCCAATGACAGCTGCTGCTGCTGCTGATGATAGGCCTTAAAAATAAGACATTACCATGGAATGCATCAGGAATATGCTCTGACATCAGCTGTTCATGCATAGATTCTTTATGTGATTGCTCTCATTAGGTAATTTCTAAGCCTTGTCTGATTAACAGTGTGACACACTGGCCGTTTTAAAACATGTTTTAAACAAGGAGGTTACAGGCCAGAGTACTAAAGGAATAAAGTTGACAGCAGTTCTGTGGGAAGATAGAGAGACAAATAATTGTTTAGAACTGCTTATTGCTGTAACCTCTCATGATTAATATCTGTGGGATGCGGAAAATCAAACCCCAAGCCATCCTGACCTCTTTTATTCCACTCTAAAGAGAGATCGTTAAGCTTTAATTTGACCTTGTGATGTGTTTCCGTGTAACAGTAGCTAAATTGCGTTGCTGACTATGATTAAAATATATGTCAGGAGGATTTTTATAGTTAATTGAAAAAGAATGATTGCAAGTTTTTATTTTTATCAGAGCGTTTTCACACACTGTATGTTAACGTGTGTACAGAGGTCACTTCCCGCATCTTTCTGATAAAAAGCGTAGTTAACTCTCTAAGTCTAATGTCATGTTAGTGAGTAGTTTGGACACAGATTCAAAATTACTGCATCTGTAAATCACTGGCAAAACATTGTCAAAACTAAAACTATATATGCGTGCAAACGTGCGTGTGTATATATATACATATATATATTGTATGTCAATAACTACACACACAATTCTGTTGCGTGGTTCCCACATCATTCAGAAGTAGTTATTTTACTCAGTATGGTTTATTACTTTAATGATGCGGTTTACAGGGGGGTTGCTATGCCACTCTTTTACTGCATTCAAATACTGTATTCAAATATACATACATATACAATATACAGAATTACATATTTTCACTAGTCCATCTCTATTTGCTCCACCTCAGTTTTACAATTCCCCAATCTGCTAAATCCCACTTTAACCCATGTGTGTATACCTGTACTTGTGTAAAAAGAGTGTGTGTGTGTGTGTGTGTGTGTGTGTGTGTGTGTGTGTGTGTGTGTGTGTGTGTGTGTGTGTGTGTGTGTGTGTGTGTGTGTGTGTGTGTGTGTGTGTGTGTGTGTGCGCATGTGCATGTGTGTGTGTGTGTATCACAGTCCAGGTTCTGTACATCGTCTCAGTGATATAGCACCTCTTCATACATTCTCCCCCATCTTCCCTAGTTGTTAGATTAGTGTTTGTGTGCTACCCCAGGGTTGCTCGGAGGGCAAGCTGATTCCTGCTGCATATCAACAACAAAAGGCTATAATGAGCAAATGTAAATAGTGCATTTCCAGAGGGGAAATGTGATGGGATTTGAGAGGAACATCTGCTTCTTGTCTCCCGCAGACTCCAGAGGATCACGAGGGTGAAACAGGGATCAAGTCCAAGGAGGCTCGCAAGTACATTTTCAACTGTTTGGATGATATGGCACAGGTATGCTTTTCACTATCACAAGTCATGGCTATCCCCTTCCCAAAAAAATCAGACAATAGAGCCATTATTTTCTTTGTGTATGTCTTTTACTCCTCAAAACACATTCACTCGCCTACCCCCCCCCCACTTCTTATTAAAAACATGGATCAATGGTTCTACTCAGGCCATGGACCAGTTGATCCATCACATCCTGAGAATTATCTACCCATTATTTGAAATCATTTGAAATATTTTCCTGCCTAAGCCTGTTCTCCAGATGCAGTTTAGCCATACTGCTATATAGGATGTCACAGAGTGAAATAAAAACAGCTGTTCAATGTAATCCCCTCCTCAGCTCTGCCTCTGCTCTTCATTTTGCTTAACCACTAACTAATAAGTTACAGACGGACGTTTGAGCTGAACATGTGGTTGGTTTGGTTGACGTGTTTTATGTGTAGAGTTTGCTTTTTGACTTAAGCTGGAGTCAGTGTTGTGGCTACGTCTCTTTGTATGTCTGTAGTGCATGAAAGCGTGCTGAGGGTAAGGGGTCAAACTTTTGCACCATTTCTCCCTTTCACTTGCTGACACATTTACACAATTCAAATTGTGTAGGTCCTCAGTGGAACCTGCACCATATTGTGTCTGCTTAAATCAGTTGTCTAGCCCTTTGCCCTCTGCAGCCTTGTGTGTCACCTGTGGAAATCTGTTTAGAACACATATGTCAAAGTCAAGGCCCGTGGGTGAGCTCTGGCCCGTGGCGAGAGCTCACCCGGTTGATTTTTAATTACTATTGGAACCGGCCCGCAGGCCACATCGGCCCGCTGGTGTTTTGCACGCACCAAAACTACATTCTTCACAATGCAACGGTAGCAGAACTCACTGCAGTGCAGTAAGCGGGCTTTGGGTTTCAATGTTTATCAGTAGGGCGGCATGGTGGCGCAGTGGGTAGTGCTGTCGCTGCATAGCAAGGCGGGTACGGGTTCGCGTCCCGCTCCGTGCGGAGTTTGCGCGTTCTCACTGTGTCTGCTTGGGTTCTCTCCGGGTTCTCTGGCTTCCTCCCATCCCCAAAAACATACTTTTCAGGTTAATTGACCGGTCCCAAATTGACCGCAGGAATGAGTGTGTGTGTGGTTGTCTGTGTCTCTATGTGGCTCTGGGGTGCACTGGCCTGGAGTTTCCCCCGCCAGATGCACTAAGCCAGCTGGGATAGGCTCCAGCTTCCTATTACCCGCGATAGCGGATGAAGCGGTCATGACAATGGATGGATGGCTGTTTATCAGCAGTCGGAGGTTGAATTTAACCACTCCCTTCTCAAAACTGGCTAAAAGGACGGTGTACACTGAGAGCAGGGAGTTTCAAGCCAGGTGGGAGTCAGAATTTATGTTGAAAGAGTTAAAAGTTAAACCTGTGTGTCTTCTGCTAAGTTTGCACGTTTCATCCCTGACACAATGCCCCAGCTGTGCATCCGAGCTGCTCGGACACTCTATGTTTTGTAGCACAGACCTGTGTGAACAATTGTTCTCTCTGATGAAGCTGAACAAAACATCACACACGAGCCGTCTGACTGACAAACACCTTCACTCAATCCTGAGGATTTCCTTATCTCAGAGCCTGATCCCTGAATGAACCCTGACCCTGAACATTCATGAACTTGTACGAAACATGAGACACCATCAAATATCAGGGTCGGCCTCAGACAAGTGAGCATCACAGAGCAGTAATGTATTTTCAGTTTTAAATTCAGTTAAATTTTTACATTTGTTTCTACAAGACATGATGTCTCCTTGAAGGAAGTTTTGTTTTGTCTGTGTGCCATAGATTTTTGTATTTTATTTTATTTATTTATATTTATTTAAGTTGAATGGACTCAGGGAAAATTGCAAATAAGACCCATGAGAAAGCATACAACTGAATTTTAAAAAAAATTTTACTATTTGAAAGTAGTGATTGGTAGGATCGTAGAGCAGCACAATATTTCTTTAAAAAGATTTCTGCACACTAATGCATTATTATCGTGCATGCACAATATTATTATTGTTCATTCAATAATGCATGCACAATAATGTATTTTCAGTTTATAATACATGCAATTTCATTTATGCATTTATTTTGATATTAAGGAACATATTTTGTTTCTGAAGGACATTTACTTTTTTGCTGTTTGCCTGTTGAAAAAGTTTCCCCTTAAAGTTACTGACAGAGCAATAACAAAATATTGCTTTATTTACTAAATCATTAAATAATATACACTGTGTTAGCTCTCAGTTCAATAGGCTATGTACATTTCAATACGTTTTAATAAACACTGAACCAGTCCACCCCTCGATCTTATGGAAACCCAGGAAGTGACTTCTATGGAAGACTTCCATATGGAAAAACAATCACACCGTCATATGTCACCGTCTCCTATAACTCAGCATGAACTCATCGCTCCTTGGTGGGAAAGTTCACATGCAGCCATGACATTTTGATAGGATGTGCCTGACACTGAGATGATAGTGAGTGTTTTGCTTGCCTTCGTTAAAGCCAAATGCTGGTTCTGCTGGCAGTTTCACCATCCTCGATGGAAAATAACAATGTTTCCATTGACCTATGAATCTCTGACAGCGCTCCCTTGTCATCATGCACCTTGATCCTACCTCTGATAATGACTAGCCAAGAGATTAGAGTTAAGCAGGTGAGTTATTTCTTTTGGAATTTGGCCATCATGGAACACAATCATCAGCAGTTCCTGGTAATGCAATGTGGATGCCCAACACATGTAGCAACTAAAATGATGGAGAGGATTATGGCTGTCCGGTAGCCTCCACCCCCCAGGACCGCTGTCAGGCCTGTCTGCAGTAGCATGGGACAAGATTGTATCACTGCCTGGACTTGTTGAATTTACACACAAACACGCGAAGCGCTGAGTTTAATGAAACCAACCTGCTGTAGGACATCCCCTGGGTCTCCTGTCTCCTGTGCTTTAAGCTCTGTGTCCCATCTTCCTCTCATTGTTGCAGCCAGATTCTGCTTACTATAAAAACAGAGAAAATACAGCAGAGCTGCTCAAGCCTAGTGTTGGAGAAAACGGCCTATTTTACCCCATCTCAATATCCCGACTGTATAAACAAGTCAGCATTGTGGACATCTGTCTCCGCGTGTATAATGGATGATATAGCTGAAGGCCTTGAAAGACAGAGGAGCTGGGTGCCAGGAAGAGATAATGAACCTCCTTTCAGTCGTGGGAAATGTGGGGAGGCTTTAGTCCCAAGTATATCTAATTAGAGGAAATCAGAGACAAACTTAACAGCAAATGCAGGATCCCTCTGGAGACATGATGTGGATGGAAGGAAGGTGCTTCAGCATGGGTTCATTTTGACCTGCAGACTTACAAAATCTCTGTGGATAGGACTGGAGCTGGGGCGGGAGGAGCAGCATGGTCTTCATACATTGCATGCATTTATGAATGTACTACAGTGTGTTAGACTTTATTTCCTCTCCACTACTACTTATCCTGATGCAAAAAAAAAAAAGAAGTTTATTGGTGAATCTGCATGTCGAAGTGCTCTGCAGAAGACAGGCATGAATCCGGCATGCACAGCTCCATGTCTCCTGAGGCGTAGCCAAATCTGTCGCTCTGCTCGACATCTGCCACCCATGCCCTGACTCTAGAGTGGTATGTCAGTGGCACAGATGTGGCTCCATAAACAGCCGTTGTTATTCAAGTCATGCGAAACTGACCATGTTAGCTGAAGTCATATTTGCCTGTAAGGTTCTAGGTGGCAGGTTTTAATTTACGTCAGGAATAGAGTACTGTATGTCAAATGTTGCCTTTTGCTACTGCATAAAAATATATTTTATATTCAGTAAATTCACCACCTTAATTTAATTGATTCCTTCTTTTATTCAGCCCTCATCCAATTCCCACCTGCTTTGCATGTGCAACCAAATTGTGTACATTTCCCAAAGTCATCTCTTCCACTAGCAAAGGACAATGTGATTATTTCCCACCTCATTCTGCTGATTATTTCTTTATCACAGTTAGTGGAGATGGCAAGTAGAGGGGGATGGTTACAGAGCCGGAATAACCTGTGTAGGGAAAGATTTGCCATGTTGACTGGCAGCACATCTGATAACCCCTGGAGCAGGCCTACAGATAAGCGCTGCATCTTTATTAAAAACAGGCCTGCTATGGCAGTCACAATAAACAAGGCTGCCTGTCTGCTGCTGCTGTCCCCGTCTCTGTCCTCATACTGCCTGACAATGTGCTTGTTCGTTCAAGCCCAGATTTGCAATATCACGACCTTGTCTCCGTTGCTTCATTTGTCACCCATCATGACAACCCTAAAGCTACACCCAGCCCAGACAATTTGTCCCCAGCCTAACAAACCAAATTTTCCTACCGGTAACTTTTCTCACTGGAGCAAAAATCTACTTTTCCTAGTATTTATCCACAAACCTAAGCCACAATGTTTAATAGAGATGAAGAAACATGATGTTCCAGGGCAGCTTCCCAGAACTGTCTCTGAACATATTTAGGTTAAGTTGTCTCATGTCAGCTCTCTCTCTCACTGGCACTCATAAAATGGTGTCCTTTGTGAAAGGATTTCTTTTTCGGCTTCCCTGGGGCAGTATTTATTAGGCACATGTTTTTGTTTATTTTTGCATTTTGGGAATAGATAAAAATCTCAGCAAAGGCACCAAGAAATATTCCAAGTAGTGCTAAAAATACCAGTGCAAATGTTTATGATGTCAATGAGATGTAGGATTATCACTGGGTTCCACGACACATACACGTACACCCTCCATATGATTTGGCCTTATTATTAAGCCTCTTAATGGGAATAGCAGGGCTTCAAAAAAAAATAGCAACAATAAAAAAAATAGTCTTTGCCTCCCATTGAAGATTTGCTAAGATGCTTGTGTGTTTGTTCCGTTCTTTCAGGTGAACATGACATCAGATCTGGAGGGGAGCGACATGCTAGCAGAGAAGGCAGATCGAAGGGAGTTCATCGACTTGTTAACCAAAATGCTGACCATCGATGCAGACAAGAGGATTACACCTATAGAAACGCTCAACCACCCATTCGTTACCATGACTCACCTCCTCGATTTCCCACACAGCACACAGTACGAGCTGAATGGACTTATTGTTGTTATTGTGTAGTTTTTATAACTCTCACGACGTAAGACCCTGTGTCACTCCTTCGTGTCTGCCATTGTTTGTCCATGCAGCGTCAAGTCCTGCTTCCAAAACATGGAGATCTGCAAGCGTCGTGTCAACATGTATGACACAGTCAACCAGAGCAAGACGCCTTTCATTACCCATGTGGCCCCCAGCACCTCCACCAACCTCACCATGACCTTCAACAACCAGCTAAACACTGTGCACAGCCAGGTACACCTGAAAAGACAACAAACAACTTCTTTCAGTATGATGGTGAGCTTTTATGCTACCAAATGAAAGTATGTTAATCCTTTTAGCTGCAGTTCATACCATCTCCATTTGAAGTTCCAGTAAAATTATTGCTGGAGAGATGAGGCAGAAAGGAAATAAAAATACAGATAAAAACAAAAGCATGACCTTTTAAATGAAAAATATCCCCTGATCTATCTGCATACACTATATACATTGTGTGTGTATGTGTGTGTTTGTGTGTGTGTATTAAAGCAGGGCTGAAACCCTCAAGTATCAACATGAAAGAAATATCTCACTTGTGCACTCAGTCAAATGCTTTACAAAATAACCATATTTTAAAAACCAAACCGTCAGTAACTGAACAGCTTAGCAGCCTGTGAGTGTTTGTCTCATTGTTCTGTTTTTTTACCATCCATTCTTCCCATCTGTCTGCATGCCTCCATGCTCACTGGCCTGCCTGTCTGCCTTTGAGCATGTAGATGTGTCTGTCTGCATTACTGTCTGTGCCCCAGGTCCTGTTGGATTGTCACAAAGTGCTGATTACACACATGACAAGCCGCACTTCCTGCTTGCCTTGCATTCTGGGGCTTTTGGGCCTTAAGAATTCCTTCTCTGGGCTTCCTCCCTTTCTCCCTCCTCTCAGTCCTGTCCTCTTCTGTCCTCTCTTCTTTTCTTCCACCTCCCATGGTTAAAGCAGTGTGTCTTTACTTCTCCATTCCTGTAAAGTATGTGAATCAAAACTGCTGACTTTTGGCTTATGCCTGAATCACTGAGGTTTGTCATATTGTGCTTAGTTACAACTCCTTTTCCTCCCTCCTCTCTCTTTTATAAACAGAGTTCTTTGTCACCGGCTATATTGAGACGGCTCACACTGTGTAGCACGCAACAAAAACCTCATCTCGCTGTGATTTAAACTGATTAACATTCCCTCAGCTTGTCTTTTCTGCACCTGGTTTTCATGGCATAGAGACAGATTTAAGTTGGTGATTTATTCAGCTTGATTCATTTATTAGGCCTAATGCACCTGTGACGTGGATTTTTTGCAGCTTCTTTTCTCGTGTAGCGACAAATGCTACAGTACCATATTGATTATGTTCCCTCCCCTGGTGTTCATTGAACACGCTGAAAAGAGCAAATGAAAAATGAAAGCAGCGCCTCGGTATTTTCCCTCATCTTTCCATATGCTTAATGAAAGGGAATAAAATTAGACTGTGTCTTGTGAAGCAAATATTACTTACAGACCGTGCAAATGGTGGCTCTTTAAAGCTTTGGTTTGTTTTTCGGATGTTTGGCAGCCATAGTGTTCCACATGACTTGTTAATGGTCAAGGCATGCTGGAGTTATGGAGTGACTATTATCTTATCATTATCTTATCTAAAATATTACTCTCATCAGGCATATTGATTAGGAGGCCAGATAGTGACATGAAACATCAAATTTAGTAGCTGCTCAGTGTATTGTATTGGCTCATATTTATTCTGCAGCATTTAAACGGACTAAAAATTTGATTGTATGGTTTTTCCATTGAATATTTAAGTAGGTTGATAGTAAAGGATGTGTTAATGGTTTATTGTTGCTGAATTGTGTTCTAAAAAACAAAGCAACATTAAATTTTGATTTCTAACAACTCATTATTCACATGTGAAGACACTGGCTTGATTGCCAGTGAATAAAATAAATGATCAAATAAATTAGAAAAAAATCAGTCTAATTTCACTCAGGTGGCATTTTGCTTATTGCTTTTGGGTTATTCTTAGAATTGTAGAATCGATTGAATCCCTCCTCACGTTATTTTTCTGTGTAAGTAATTAAATCAACAACAGTTATATTTTGAATATATTTTATGTTGCCAAATGAGTCATCCTATTTCCTCATTTTTCCATCTGTCTTTACTGAAGGTCCTTCCATCCTTCTTTTATTGATCTGTGTTGTGAATTTTTATGTGTGCCTTATTTTACCACAATTTGTTATTTTTCTGTTTTTTACCCTGCCTGCTGTTTAACTCTTCCATCCTTGGAGTTCATCCACTTCCCTGTCATTCCCATAAGTACCTACATCCTCATGATTTTTATTTTGGTCCCATCATTCCTTTAGGCCACCAACCTGGCTCCTTCCTCCACCAACAATGCCACCCTTTCCTTTGCAAGTCCTGATGTCTCCATACTAAACTACCAATCTGCACTCTACCAGTCCTCCGCTGCCTCCATGGCAGCTGTGGCCCAGAGGAGCATGCCTCTGCAGCCAGGAGCTCCTCAACTCTGTGCTGCCCGGCCAGACCCCTTCCAGCAGGCACTTATCGTCTGCCCACCTGGCTTCCAAGGTAAAGACATATGAACAGTCACTAAGCATTAGTATGAAAGCACTGAGTGTGCCTTTCAGTGAGTAGCACAAAACATGATCACCTACACTTGAAGTGGAAATGATATGAGGATAAAACATGATTAAATAGTAATTATCTTGCCCCATTCATACAGCACTGTGGAATAATTTTCTGTGCACACAAGGTTGTTTCCTTTTTGTTAGCCTTTTGTCTTTATTTTTCAGCTTTAAATTGGCGCCACACAGGTTATGCCAATCTTATCATATACAAACGATGAATCAATGAAACCTGATGAGGCAGTTAATCACTGACGGGTAAATTATTATTATTAACTCACCTCTGTGTTTGCGCTGAGTGAGCCAAAAAGCTCAAAGGTTATTCCTAATTATATTGAATGTTTGATGAAAATAGTTTTCATTATTATTAAGTCTTTATACGATTGCCGGGGCTACTGTTTTGTTTTTCCAAGTATCATGTCATACAGCCTAAGTATGTCTGCATTTGCTGAATTGAAAACAATTATCTTAAATAGTATTCAATATATTGTCTGTTTTCAGCATGATGTTTATGACAGATAAGGAAGATATTGCTGAGATTATTTGTCAGCATTCTATGTGCATGCGCTGTGTTTTACAGGGCTGCAGGCGTCCCCCTCAAAACACACCAGTTACTCTGTACGGATGGAGAATGCTGTTCCCATAGTGACCCAGGCCCCTGGTGCCCAGCCTCTTCAGATCCAACCTGGCCTGCTCACACAGGTAGAAAGACATTCAAACATCACAGAGATGAACCTAATAGAGGTTTTTCTGGTTTAAATAAAAAACAGTAATAACTGCTCACACTAAAACAAAGACCTCTTAAGCCCTTTTTTCATAAGCCTTTGCTAAGAATAGTATCTATTGATAGAGGCTGGAAGTCATGTTCATGACCCTGCCCCTGCTGGCAGCTGATTTTTTTTGCATTCAATCCAGGCTCTTCTGTGCATTGCTCCCTGTGTCTCTCTCTCGTCTCTCTCTCCTTCCTGTTACTCTCTTCTACTCACTCTATCTCTCCTGCCCTGTTCTTCTGGAGGCTGAGCCTGCTACGGTCTGATGCACACAGAGGCAAGAGCCTTTCACACAGAGAAGGCCAACACTGAAGCCTGTACATTGGAACTGGAGCATTAGCTTCTAGTATACAGTTGTTACAAGTAACAGAGAGTGATTGTGCATCACTCTTTACATGCACACACACACACACACACACACACACACACACACACACACACACACACACACACACACACACACACACACACACACACACACACACACACACACACACTGCAGACCACTTCCATCGCTACACTACCTCTTTCCCTATGGAAATTTCCATGAAGGCTTTAAATATCCCTGAGAATTCAGGGAGTTTGAAGCGCTCCCTTATCTCCAGTTAATCATGCAGTAGGCAGGCAGGCGGGCAGCAAACCTACTTGTGTGTGTGTGTGTGTGTGTGTGTGTGTGTGTGTGTGTGTGTGCGTGCGTGCGTGCGTGCGTGCGTGTGTGTGTGTGTGTGTGTGCGTGCGTGTGTGTGTGTCCGTATGCGCCTATGGTGGGCTAATCTGTCGGATACCAAATGGTGATTAGCTCCAGGGTTACTTCCAAGTCAGGCGCTCCAAATTACAGGCCTCAGAGGATCCAGGGAGTTCAGGGGAAGCTTGAATGAGGCTCTGCATGACCGTAGAATTCACAGCATCCCTGGATCCATGGATATTATTGCTCTATCAGAGGCAAAATAAAACATCCATGTCTTATTGAGGAAAATATGAAATGGTACTTCAGACATTTACTCCAGGTATTCAGCTTTGTCTGCACACATGTTGAACAAAGACAGGTAACAGTTAACACAAGCAGATGGTTTGCACAGACCACCGAGCAGCACACTAAATAACAGGGTATGTGGCGCATGTGTGATTATTCCTTTACTGTGGGAGGTCTCACAAGCTTGGCTGAGTAAGTGTCTGCCTTCGGTTGCATGTTGCCCACCTGCACCTTCACCCACTCACTGCTCGCTGTTGCCCATGTTACCTTTGCCCAACGGCAAAAGTTTTGCCCCAAGCTCCCTGGGCATGCAGAGAGGGGACAGATTGGAAGAGACTCCGAGCACGGAGGCAAGGAAACCAGAGGGACCTTTATCTGGAGCAGGAATGCAGAAAATGTGTAAACAATCAGGAGTGAAAGCTGAGGCTTTCAAAGCCCCAAGGTGACAAAGGGTTTGCACCCGAGGAGTGTACGTTGAGGTGGGAGGTGGTGGACTGCTGATAGTGATGCACGCTCTGAGGAGAAAGAAAACGGCCTCTTAACTGGGTTACCATTTCAGGGCAGACAGGCTAGTTACACAACACAGATGCCTGGTGAGGGAGACATGTTAAGTGCCAGGAATGGAGAGACAGCACATAGGAGATGGAGGGGCAGGGGATGGATGGATGTATTAGAGTCTCCTAATGGCATGTTGATAAAAGCCTTGGAACTTTTTTTAGAGTCATAGATGAGCACCAGCTCCAGAATGTTTCGTAAGAGATGTCAGTCATCGCAAAGGAAAGGCAGCCCTGCTGGCCTGCAGATGCCCCCCAGCATCACTTCAACCACAGGCTGATTGGTTTGGACTTTGTAACTTTGCCTCAGAACAAAACTATTCAACTTCCTTCAGCCAGACTGAAGAACAGAGCAGTCGCTTTGTGTTTAGTCAAGTGGGATCAGACTAAGCAAAGCAAAAGGTAAATAAGAAGATGGAGTTTAAGATAAAGTGCAAAGATGATGGTAAAACTGAAGTTACTTTGCAGTGTTTCTCTGCTTTGCATTTTTTATGGCAGCTCTTTTTTCTTCTCTCACTTCCCGCTGTCTTTCTCCTTCTCTATTATACCCCGTGTGTGCTGCTGCACATACTGATCCCGTTGTAAATAGATGTGCACATGGTATTAAAGGAACAATTCATTAGCTCTGACATTAAAGTGCTAATCAATAGAGCTGCATTAAACTATTAGGGTTACGCACTCAGCAACACACAAACACGTTTCGGGCATGCACGCACACACTCATTTTGGCGCGTCTTGGGGCATATTATGCCTGATACTTCCCCTGCTCTGTCTAGGAAATACAAAGTAGCCTCTTTCACAGCAGCTTGAATAGGCCTAGGAATTTAATTAGTACATTGGTTGATTTGACTCAAGTCAAACACAATAATGACAGTGACACACAGACACACACACAAAGACGTGCTCATACACATGCAGATAAAGAAGGGAACTGCTGTACATCTTTATTAAGTCCCGGCCTTATCTCTTTCATCCTCTGGGCTGGCAGAGTTCATTTTGCATGCCCAATGGCTGGTACAGCATTTATGCACTTTTGGAAACATATTGTTATTTATCACAAACACCCTCAAAATGATCAGCCATGTTCAATGAGTTCTTTTATAAAGTTTAAATTGAAAAAAGTAAAAATTTAGTCAACACTTGGGCAGTGTTCGTAGTATGGAAGCTAACAGTTAACTTTCCACGTCATCTTCTCCCCCTTTTTGTTTGTTCCCCATCCCACCTCAGCAGGCCTGGCCCAGCGGCACCCAGCAGATTCTTCTGCCTCCAGCCTGGCAGCAGCTCACCCACACCTCAGTCCAGCATGCTACTGTCATCCCCGACACCATGAGTAGCACACAGCCTCTGGGCAACTGGAGGTGAGCAGCGCAGCATGGATTCCTAGCCTTTCAATGCTATTTGCATTCTGTTGTATTTTATCTAGTTGTTAATATTTTTTATTTATAATTTTTTTTTGCTATTGAAATATTGTGGTAAATTTTAGATCGATTTTTCTGGAGACATAAACATGTAGGTTGACACTTTACAAAAAAATAATTACAAAAATAAAATAAATAAAATACAAAATAATGACCATATGTGTGACATCAGAGACAAATCTATAGTTCATGTCAGATAAAATGGTTAGAAAGATAATCAGTGGTTTCCTGATTTTTATAGGTTAAAATGATATGATGGTTCAGCATAACACTGATATACCTCAGTATCAGTACCTTGTTCTTTATTTGAAAGAATCACATCCCCTATATGAATGATTTTAGTTTTATAAGAACAGATTTAGGGCGAAACGGTGGCGCAGTGGGAAACGGTGGCGCAGTGGGTAGCGCTGTTGCCACACAACAAGGCGGTTCCGGGTTCGGGTCCCGCTCTGTGCGGAGTTTGCATGTTCTCCCCATGTCTGCGTGGGTTCTCTCTGGGTTCTCCGGCTTCCTCCCACCTCTAAAATATGCGCTTCAGCTTAATTGGCCATAGGAATGAGTGTGTGTTTGTGTGTCTGTGTGTAGCTCAGCGGTGCACTTGAGTTGCGCCCGGAGTGTCCCCCGCCTCACGCCCTTATGCCAGCTGGGATAAGCTCCAGCTCCCCGTGACCTGCCCAAGCAGATGAAGCGGGTTGAGAAATTAGTGAATGAAAAGAACAGATTTACCTACAGGAGATGGTATATATGGACATAGGGACATGTTCAATACAGCCTGTCACTGCGATTACTCGATAAATGGATCAATTAATAGGAAAAATCAGGCGATCTGCAGGAAAACAAGCATGCAGGTACACACAGTCTACATGTAAGGCTACAACGGCCTGATGCACTGAGATTTCTTTGGAGCTGTCCATCTGTGACCAGACATCCCCTCCTCCTTGTTTCTTCCTCCATTTTTGTCTGGTGGCAGCTCTGTTGTCCTCAGAGACATGATTGGGAAAGTGTCGCACTTCCTCTGCAGAGATATTGCTCAAGAGTTGCTGGTGTCAGCTCCCCTGCCCCCCCCCACCGTCTCTCCCACACTTGTTTCCTCTCCCCTCCTTTCGTCCTCTTCAGTAACGTTACCTGCTGCCACCTGCTGGCATCTGTGAGAAGTTCTTATTTTGGTCTATCCTAACAGAAGTTCAGTCTGGTTAGCCAGATGCATTTCGTACTTTGTTATTTTATTCACAGATTTTCATAATTGTCAAGTAACAAGAAATTATTTTTGTTCTATTACAGGAATTCCCATCCTCATGGCAGTCATTATAATACCATCATGCAGCAGCCAGCTTTGTTGGCTGGTCATGTCACGCTTCCATCTAACCAGACACTCAACGTTGGAGTGGCGCATGTCATGAGGCAACCAGCAACCAATAATAATTCCTCTTCAAAAAAGAACAAACAGCACCAGATGTCCGCCAGGTACTTTTAACACTTCAGGCTTAGAAATAATTGTAACTACAAAACAAAGAAGAAGATGAGATCTCATTGTTTTTTTTAATGTAATCTTCATCGTGTGGTTTCCCTTCAATGTGATCCTCTGTTCTGCCTCTCCATAAGGAACATGTCAGCCTACGAGGTGTCGTCCTCTCAGGCGATGCTGTCCCCGCAGCGCTCCAAACGAGTCAAGGAGAACACTCCCCCGCGTTGTGCTGTGCTACAGAATGGCTCAGCCTCCAACTGCCTGCCTCCACAGGGCTGTGGTGGCAGCGGGTGGGGGGCTGGTGAGGCCGAGCAGGCTTCCAGCACTACCCGTGACCACCCGCATCAACACCATGTCCCCCGACAGACCATCATCATCCCTGACACGCCCAGCCCTGCAGTCAGCATCATCACCATTAGCAGCGACACAGATGAGGAAGAGGATCACAAACAAAAGAATAGGTCAGTTTTGCCTAATAGGAGACTCCTGTGGCTCTTTGTAGACTAGTTGGTAAAGGCTAAGGATAAGAACGTGTCTGTGTGGCTTCTCACTACGGTGTCTGTGCAAATTGCTCTTGAGCTAAAAGATTTGTAACCTTTATAATTGTATTATGGAACTTAAAAAAGAACAGAATTTAATTAACAAAGGGCCTCTTTTGTGAAGTATGACAAATTTAATTTTTTTGACTGATAAAATGTACATTTGATAACACTTGTCTGTGTCCCTGATATCATGTGACCATGAAATTAACTTGTTCCGAATCAAAAAAATATTAACCATGGCATCCAAGAACAGCAGGGTTGTTTTCTAAATTGTATTTGTAAAAAATACAGCAGGGAAAGAATATAATTTGTGAACTGGAGCGAAGCTCGCTGAACCTGTATTATCTTTATTCTGAGCCTGTAATTGGCAGAAGACAACATACAATTAAAATAGGGATTAGCATTGTGTAAAATATTATTTATTCTATTTCCAGTTCATCTTCAAAGCAGCGGAAGAATGTCATCAGTTGTGTGACGGTCCACGATTCGCCCGACTCTGACTGTTCCAGCAACAACAGCCCCTACACAGTGGAGTCAAGACCCCCCAACAATAACAGCTACGACACAAAGAACACCATCCTTGACAACTACAATAACGGGAACCCCCGTACCATCATCATTCCTCCTCTCAAAACCCAGACCAGTGAGATCCTGAGTGAATGTGAGCGCCTGATGCCAGGTAAAGGGGCTCTGGCGGATGCTAAAGAAAAGACACGAACACACACATTTAATATGTGAGGTTGCTGGACATTAAAGTTGAGACTTGCTTACTAACCAAACTCATATCCTGTATTGTTCAGATGCAATGAACCATCAGAATTCAGCTTACAAGTTCAAATCCTCCAACGGAGTGGTGTCTGGCAATAATCATGTACCAGGAGGCGTGACTGGAGGTGGGTCCTATCGACAGCAGCGCTCAGGGCCTCACCCCCTCCAGCAGCAGCCTCTCAATCTCAGCCAGGTATGGAAAAAAGATGCTATCAGTGTGCCGGTGTACGTATTAATACCTCAGCTCCTCAAACGATCATGTTTATTTTAGATATTTTGGGAACTGAGCTTTTTCTACATCTGTAAAGGCAAGACTTAAATGAGGTCATTGAAAAGACCAAAGCACCTTTAAACCTGAGGAGTTAGCACCTATTTGTTCAGAATAAATGTGTATTACTGAGATATTTTGGAGGTGTTTTTTGGTATACTTTGTACTCGGGGACAGGAGCTTTTTGAGGCTTTTACTTTTTGTCAAGCAACCTAATATTTAAAGTAAGTAGTTGTGATGTTGGTGTTGGTGTCACCCTCAGAACCAATTTAGGTCTGCCCATTGTTTCAGTATGCTAAGCTCATCAGCGCAGGTGGTAGCTTCATATACGGTTCACACATGAGAATCATGTCGATCCTCAGTTTTAAAATGTTTCTATAAGTTTCATATTACATTTGGAATAATATATAATTGATTCTTCAGAAAAGAACCAGGCAGAATTGAACTGATGTTCAGCCCTTCTATCATGTATTCCTCCAGGCCCAGCAGCATATGGTAGCCGAGCGAAGTGGAGGTCATCGGCGCCAACAGGCCTACATCACCCCTACCATCGCCACTCAGGCCCCATACTCTTTCCATCACAATAGCCCCTCTCACACAGGAAATGTCCACCCACACCTGGCTGCCACACATCTGCCCAGCCAACCTCACCTCTATACCTACGCAGCCCCCGCCACTCTGGGATCTACTGGCACTGTGGCCCACCTGGTGGCGTCACAGGGTTCAGCTCGCCACACAGTACAGCACGGAAGCTATCCGCCAAGCATCGTCCATCAGGTCCCGGTCAGCATGAGCCACCGTGTGCTGCCCTCACCCAACTTACACCACAGTCAGTACCAGGCCCAGTTTGCTCATCAGGCATACATCAGCGCCTCTCCTGCCTCCACTGTCTACACTGGATACCCACTGAGTCCCACCAAGGTGAACCAGTACCCTTACCTCTAGAGAAGACACTGACTGACACTGGAGAGCCTGACCCAGCTCTGCTGCTTCCCCCAAACGCACCTACCCTGAGCCCCGTCGACATCCTAAACATCCTTTCCTCGACCTCAGACATAAACAGAGACAGAGGAACATGCAATCCTCATGGAACTGTCTTGTTAACTTGAAGATTTAATGTGTAACAAAGAGAAAGAGAAACAAAAGATTCATAGAGGGGTACAGTTCAAGATGTTTCTTTCTATTGTTTTTCCTGAAAGGGCCAAGTTTTGCTTTTGATTGTTTTATGTCTTTGCTTTACTTGATGAGGAAAATAACATCATTGTTTTTTACAGGGAAGGTTGAAACAGGACTCTTTGTGACAGTAGAGGTTTTCTGATTTGTTTTCTTTCATTTTCCCCTCTAAAATTTGGGAAGGGACTGTTGAACAGGGGTTACTGACTGGAAGTTTAGAATCCCAAGAGCTTTGGGAGAAGGTGAAATACGGAAACCTGCTGCTCTTCAAAGAAAAAAAATATTGATGGCCTTGAACTGTCTTAATATTTCCGAATCATTCACGGCGTGGGGAGAAAAGAGAGGCAACTCACCCCCACTCCACCTTCTCAATCCGAGGAGGCCTGTGGAAATATAACCAACAAAAGACAACAAACTTTTTAGTGTATTTATAGATGAATTTACCTTTATGTTTCACCTTTATGACAATACTTCAGTTTTAGTTCGGTGTCTTAGCTGGGCCCCATTCTTAGAATGTAGCAGTCTGCACCTGTTTATTTTAAGAAGAAAACTTTTTCCGATACCAACAGATTATTTGTTCTTTTTTTCAATGTGATTGCACAAAGTGGTTATAATAACATAGGCATGTACAATGTGATTGTCTGTGTGTTCTACTGTCAGCCATGCGTGTGTAGTCCACCTCCTTAAAACTCTTCTGTCTTTAGGTTTTGACCATTGTTCCCTCGTAGTGCCTTACAGATATAACGCCACAGTTTACTTAGCTTGGATCCTGAAAGCCACAAGAGATGATAGCTATAACTGGAATGATGTTTCCATGGTTTGATATCCTAGTGGCGGCAGTTGTAGCTCTCTTCCAGGTGTAGGCTCAGCCCTTGTTGTTTCTTGTCCTCAATGACAGCATATTATAGGTGATGAAGATTAATGTCAGAGCTGGCATCACACTGACCTATTTTACATAGCACACGAGATAACTTGCTTGGGGTACTTACCAAAGTCATAGATAAATTCTTGTTACATTCGTTATGATACTATTGTAAATATGAAAATGTACAGTATAGCTGTAGCTGTAAACCTCTATCGGATTGGCACTTAAAATGTGGCTTTAGTCTGGAATCTATCTGTTTTTATATGATCACACAGTGGAATCGATGTATCTTGATTACAGAGTGGAGATGCGTGCTCAGTTTTCGAGTTGCAATATTTGAGACACAAAGAGTTTGTTATTTTAAAGTGAAATGCTAGTCTGAGAGAAGGGCCTGACAGAAAGTGATGGTTGCCATGAGGGTGATTCTGTGAGGCAGCCAGGCTGCAGTGAAGAGACAGACGATCGAGGGTAGTTCGAGAGAGATACTGTGTAGGCACGAGTGAGGGGACTGGTTGGAAGCGTAGTCAGTTTAGGTAGGGACTGCGGAGGGCAGGGTGAAACTCTCTATCTTAAATGGGACTAAAATGGTAGCAAGTTGGCACTGAGCAGGTTGATAGTAACACTGAGCCCGGATGGTCGTTATGAGCCGTGAGGGGCGCTACTTGGCCTAAATGCACACTCGTGTGAATCCTCCGTTTGTTGTCATTTGTTTCTATTGTTGTTGGTTGTGCGTGAGGTTCGGTTTGCATCTCAGAGCTGCACGAACAAAACAGAACAAAACGGAACAGAAAAGAAGGGAAATGCCACAGCATACACCTGGAAGGGCACCTTGTGGCTGATTTGTCGTCACTGTCCATTTGTCTTCGAACCAGGTACACCAGACACCGCCACGCTGACTGACCGGGTTACCTGAACACTTAGAGAACCAATAGGGCTGTCGCTTTGTCCGTTTGCTGCTTGATTTAACAGATGTTGTTTTTCTCCTAATAATCTCCTCTGATAAATTTTTCCTCTTGAACGTGGGCACATCAGAACCACTGGTGGTTTAGTGAAAGCCTTCCCTTATGCTCCATGGTATGCCATAGTAATTTGAAGTGATTTTTCTTTTTGTTAACTTGACATTATCTTGAACTTTTTTGACAATGCTGTAGTAAATGTTCCATTTATTTTTTAGAGACTGTTGCAATAATTATTGTGGATGTTTTATCAGAGTGTGTGTGTTTTTATTATGTCAGGCTTATTTCTATTCTGTAACCTGGGGTTGATGTACAGTAATATTTTGTATTCCATGGAGGTGGAAGTGCTGCAACACTGCTGATGATAGCAAGTATTGAATTGATGATAATCCAGTGGGGCCATAAAAGATACATGCTTTAGTTTGAAATCACCCGGGTTTGAAATCCAATAATCTCTTAAAAAAATCTCCTGATGGGCCCCACGGTGTTTTGCCATCTTGAAACTCATTTCCTTCGATCTGTCCAATCCTCATCTACCCCAGCAAGCAAAACAAGGATGCAGGCAGTTCAGGATGTGATGTTGCTGGTTACATCATCTGTGCTTTGTTGTTGTCTCTTTATTTTATTGAATCTACTTAATTTCCTCTTGGTCATTGAGGCGTAAGCACACACACATAAGGAAATGATTTTTCCATTGAAATCTTTTGAATCCTCTGTTATGAGACAGACTACTGAAACATTCCACTGTTGGAGGGGATTTAGCGTTACACTGCTGTCCTGTCTCCTGTCAGCACGGGGACGGTCTCATTACACTTGCAATTAATCACTCCTCCCACCAAAGACTTAAGCAGATTTCTTGTGCACAGTCCCAGTATGAGCAATCCTCCACAGCATTGCTAGAGCAGACAGGCAATAACTTCTGGTCTAATTTTTAAAAACTTTACTTTTGAGAACATGCTGTTTTAACCACGAGCATATGCATGTGTGCATACAATGTGTAAATAACCAGGGAGGCTTTAACATACTCAATCCGTATAGTCCATGCATTCATTTGTTAAGAGTTTATTTTAAAGCTTTTTCTGTGACACTTGCATTATTCGTTACACTTCACAGGGCCCCTCTCCGAATATTGTTAAGCCAGTTGTTATTTTAAGTTGCTGACGCTGTAGCTTTATTGGTGTCATTTGAAAATGAATTTGTAAGGAATAAATTGTTTTCATTGGTGTGCCATGGTAAAACAAATGACCTGAAAAAAAGTGAATGAATCAAAAATGTACCAACTAAACCTTTAAATCCATGGTCACCTGCACAAAATGAATGTAAAATGTGACTGTGACATCTGAAATGGCTTTAGATCTTTCTCTGTGGGTGACCATTTGTTTCATTTTAACACCTTTTGTGGCCATGCATGATGCAATAATATCTGATCTCCAGCAAATTCCCGTATCACAGAAATATTTTCAAATTAACACGGTCCTCATGATTAGGGAATTAAAAAAAAACAACAATATTTTTTCAGATGAAGCATCCAATTCATAGTGGCCCTGTGTGGGCATTGATGTGGAAAATGACTTGATGTGTATGATACCTTTGTCTGTTGTTGAGAGGGGGATCAGAAATGTTAGCATTAATGTAGATCGAGTGACCTTAAAATTACCAAAATGTGCTTAAGTAGAGTTTGAATATGTTTTTGTTTTTGAAGTAAGCATAGCCTTCCCTGCTTGTGACTTTACTGTTAGACTGCTTTCCAAATAACCAACAATACCTCCGTTGGTGTAAAGTGAAATTCAAATCAATTAAGGCAACATCTCTCTCTCTCTCTCTCTCTCTCTCTCTCTCTCTCTCTCTCTCTCTCTCTCTCTCTCTCTCTTCTCTCTCTCTCTCTCTCTCTCTCTCTCTCTCTCTCTCTCTCTCTCTCTCTCTCTCTCTCCTCTCTCTCTCCTCTTCTCTCTCTTCTCTCTCTCCTCTCTCTCCTCGCTCTCTCTCTCCCTTCTCTCTCTCTCTCTCTCTTTCTCTCTCTCTCTCTCTGTTTCTCTCTAGGTGAAATCTGGCATTGTCTTACAAATTAAACTCAAACTTCCAACTGTGCTCATACTGTTTTCATGGATAGCTCTATTCCTGGAGCTTTGAAAAAATTAATAAACATTGCTGAGAATGAGTTTGGGCACTATGCTGCATTAGTCTTTTTCAGTCAAACTTTTTCAATGTGACTTTAAGCTCAGCAGGAGGTGAACAACCTACTCACCCATTAGCGTAAAACATTTGGCAAAGTTGCAGCTGCTTCCCAAAGTACGAAAGGGTTAAGAGGAGGTGGTTAGTGGATTCATTATGATTGATGTACCTTCTCTCACCATGAAATTCATAATCTATTATTCTTAAAGCCCTTTTATTTAGAGTGGTTTTGTTTTGTTTTGTTTTGTTTTTTGTTTTTGCTCATTTTTTTACCTTTGTTGAGGAGATCTGCTCCTTTTGCTGGCTATATCTTGGGGGAATTCAGGGTGAGGTGGTCAAGGTTTAATGCTATCACTAATAAAATGTACCAGGTCACTACATGATAAAAAAGAACCAAAAAAAAAATTAAATATAATTATTTCCCAACTATTTTTTTAATTGCTATAAATTGATTTAATGCTACCACCTTAAATCCTGACTTTTTGTGTTAGTAGATTTTTCATCCAACGTCACCGAACTAAAAATTATAGCTTTTTCTATCTTACCTTTAAAGTGACATCCTGCCAAATGTAGATATTTTAATGTGACTGGAATCTAAAAGTGGTAGACCAAAGCTGCATTCAAAGCCAGATTTGTCTGTTTTTCACTGCAAAAATTATAATTTTAAGATCAGAGTCCTGACAATGTAAAAATCCCTTTTGGTACAGCCTCAAACCTAATTGTTTGCTACACTTGTTTAAAACCAAGTGCAGCCCAATTTTATTTGTCTTTTCAAAAGCCTAAGAGTGCATCAAACCCTGACCACCGTTTGTGTCCATTGCTGTATGGTTTGTCAATGGTGTAAAATCCCATTCTTTGTCGATAAAGATAAGGTGTGCTGCAGTATTTCCTAGTATACTTCTCCGTTAATTGTCTCTTCTTATTTACTTTTTGTTTAATGAGTGTGATGTTTCATTATTTCAGTTTGTTGATGTAGCATTATATGTATGCCCTGTTCCTTAGCTTAATATAATTAAGTATGTTATGAGAATGGATATTTTACTGGCTTTATAGAATGTTTAAATAAATATAATAATGACAATAAGAAGGATTAATTAAACCTCCTAACAAGTTGAGTACTTGCTACTAAGCGCTTGTGTTACCATTATGATGTTGTGTGCTTCTCTTAATCATTTTCGTTGTAGAAAAATGGAGTGAATTTCTAATAGGCTTCGAAAAAACTAATAATAGCATTGTAAATTTTACAGGAGGATTTTAACAGGCAAACAGCTTCGTCAAATAGAAGAATATAGTTATTTTAATTGTCCTCTTTACTAACTTTAGGGTGAGAAGGGGCTCGCGTTGTGGTGAACTATGTTATAGCTTGTTATTCACTGTTACTTTTGATCATTTTTTCGGTCTCCGAGGTGAATCGAGTTAATAATGAGAATTTGTATGCTCACATATGCATATTGTATATGTGTAGAAATGTAATCACACTTTGTCTTGAATTTACATTAAACTGTTAAGTCACGGCACCTGTCTCCTGTTTTCTACTGTGAAGTTTTAGATCGTCTTTCTGCCAAGAAGCCAGTTGCTGTAATAGTCAATGAAAAGTACAAATATACATATACATATATTTTATGTGCTGACGAGTAGTTTAATTATTTTATATTCCTTCTCCTGTAAGGGGGAAATATTGTACATTATTTGACAACCGCAAAAGCGGTTGTCAAATAATGCCTAATTGTACCGGTCCCAAGCCCGGATAAATAAAAAGGGTTGTGTCAGGAAGGGCATCTGATGTAAAACTTTTGCCAAATCAAACATGCAAATCAAATCTCTGACTTCCATGCAGGATCGGTTGAGGCCCGGGTTAACAACGACCACCATCGGAGCTGTTCACCTAAAGGGTGCCGGAGGAAATTGGACTACTGTTGGTTGAAGAAGGAGAGGAGGAAAGTGTGTTCGTAGGAAGAGAGAGAAGAGGAGCGCCAAGAGTATAAGACTGAGAGTAGGGACGTTGAATGTTGGAACTATGACAGGAAAAGGTAGAGAGTTGGTTGACATGATGCAGAGGAGGAAAGTAGACATACTTTATGTCCAGGAGACCAGGTGGAAAGGTAGCAAGGTTAGAAGTTTAGGAGCAGAGTCACATTTTGTACACAAAATATAATTCTTTATAATAAAAAAAAACCTTGACTGTAGACAACAAATTAATGCAGATGTAGTTTAAGAAACATCTTTCACCACAGATAAAGCATAAATAGACTGATGCCATTCAGGTGAAATAAAATTACCTCAAAATAGCATATAGAACTCCTCATTTAAAATTTTTCAAAGTCTGAATTTTTGGTTGTAATTTTTTATATGCATTATCTCCTCATTTTGGAAATACTTCAGATTACAGTATTAGCATTTAAACATAAAGGGCTGAACGCTTACAGCTCAACAGATGTATCGTCAGCGATTATGCTTTTCTGCCACTAGATGGCGGTGTGCACCAAAATACAGTGTTGATCGTCTCCTTTTATTTTCATCCACCCTTGAAAGCATCGCGGTGAGAGAATTTAGAATCTTAAATTTTCATTAAAACATTATCATAATTTTCAATAGAAAAAAAATACATTTTCGTTGTTACTGGTCACAGAAGCTTTTACGATGAATTACACATTTCTCAAAACATAGCAACGACAAGGCAGCTGTGTGTACAGTCATTTTAGCGTTATAAAAACTGTAGTCCCGCAATAAACATGCTCACTGATACATTCATCCATGACCATGCCTCGTAAAGTACCTCATCATGTGCGTGTGAGGCCACGTTGCCGTGGAAGCCGCAGACGCCAGTCGAATGACCGACGTAATTTAAAAACACCTCTTTAACAGAAAATTAGAGTAGCCAATGAGAGACGATTTCGATATGTCAGAAACTAATCAGATCAGCCAGGGGGTGGGACTTACCGATCCTCAAGCCCAGTGTTACTAAAATAGTTTCAGATGAGAACCAGCTCGGAGCTCGTGCACTGTACGGTTCGGGTGAAATTTTAAACACAACCTTCATACAAACACATGTTTGTATGAAGGTTGATGACGGAGCATCTGACAGTCTTTTATTCCATTCAAGGATATTTTCTCGTCACCCAGACAAAGGAATTGACAGAGTTACAGCTCCCTCTTTTTGGTAAGTTAATGCGTAGCTATGAGCAGTCTGTCAAGACTTGCATGGGGAAACAGCAAAAAATTGCGTTGCCCGTGCACTCAAAGCTAGCTTTTACAAATATTATAGCAGTATGTTAGCTTCTACAGCGTGTTACTCAAATAAGGATATAACCTGCTTCGTCTAGCTTTATGGAAAGCCATATGACCATTAAACCTGCAAGTAACGGGACGGGATGTAGGACAAGAGACTGCTGTATCATGATGAGACCCGTTGAGCGAACTGTAAGCTAGCCGGGGGATGAAGTCAATATCGTGTCTACATCGCCTTACTCACCGTGTTACACCTTTGTGCCCCTGTGTGGAGTTAGCTGTATAGTTCGTCTAATAACCTTGTGCAACTAATGTTGTCAAGGTTGATTTTTAATAACACGCATGGCAAAGTGCCTAAAATTTGTCAGGTTTCTCACAGGAAAAAACAACCAGACACATCATATGCAGGCCAAGCTTTATTTTGACGTGACATTATTGCGTTTTAATTGTGCATTACGTCACTGTAGGGATGTATATTCTCGTTGAGACAGTGTGAATACAAAATCAAATAATTCAACGCATGTTTCTTGGATCAAGCCAAATGCAGCTAAACGATATGCCAACATAATGAGAATTATAAATATCTGGTTTCTTTTTAAGAATATTTATGTTTCCAATCTTCTCTATTTCTAATTACATGTGTAAAAGGTTATTATTGTGTGGTCTGGGAATGTAAACATTACCACTGACTGTTTTTAACAGTACCAATAAAGCAAATACTGAACATACTGAATGATTTCAACAGAGATTCTGATGAATGTACTGGTTAATTGATTAAATAGTAATAATAAATAGAGTTGTTCTGTTGCTTTATTGCTTTCAACAGCCATTCTTCGGTGCCAACACATTTACACATGGAAGGACGACTCTTAAATTAAGGAGACCAAACCAGGGTGCCTGAAATTACCTGAACCAAATATTGTGTTGGAATCTTCTCTTCATACTTGGATGAAATGTCTTGACCCTACTCCACCCCATACCATGGAAGGTTTAGTCTCTATTTTCAGATTGATGTTGATGCTCAAAGCTTGTGTGAATGGCCAGTGCCAGCATGCTGTGTTTCTAGGGATGACAATGCTGGTAATCGTGATCGCAGCTGACTCACCTGTTGCAGGTAAGAGGACAACTGTGACTGGCTCACATGACATGATTGACAAATTTGAACCTTGTGTTATGTAATTGATCAGCAGCTATGTTTCAATTTTTACCATACCAATTTGTGTTGAAATTTACACTTCTGAAATTGATTTAACAAAAAAAACCACCTACTGTGGAGATATTTTAGGACAAAATAATTACCATTGTTTGTCTTTTTAGTATAAAAGGTTACTAAATAGTGAATTGGAACTTTCAAAAAGTAAACATCCACATATTGTAAAACGAACCATCATCTACATGATATTTATCACTAATCTAACCAAAAATAAGCATGACTGTTTTGTTGACCCATTGAGTGTATTTCTCCAGTCAAATGTTTCATTTTTGTTGTTTGGGGCAAATTTTGCAAAACTTTCACTGTTTGTCTTTCTTTAATATTTTATGAAGCGTTGTCTTGCGTAGCGTGAATGCACATTTTCAGTAATACTTTATGCATTGATACATCAAGGAAAATAGAACTGTAGTTTTGTTTGTACGAAGCAAGCAGCTGCAAGGGAGCAATGCAGATCATTATGTGCCTCTACTCCAGGTCAACATAACCAACCAACCTCAAGCCCTAAACGCTTGACTGCTGCTGGCAACTCTTCTTTTTAATGTTTATGATCCCTAATGTTAAAACATCATGTTTGATGAAATGTTGCCCTGATATAGCAACTTCAGCTGGCTTTGTTGTTTGTTCATTAGCTTGTGTAGTGTTGTTCTAATAATCACAATGAAGATGCTAAAATGCTTGACTCTGGATCGAGTTAAAAGAAATTAAAAAATAAAGAAAGTGAACAGATTTAAATATCATATATTTAAGGTTTTTAGATGTTTGCATAAAGTAAATTATTTCATGTTTGGCCATTGTGTGATTTCATACTTGTGACAGTGACCTGGCTTGCATTTATACCAACTGTAAATGGCTCTCCTAAAACTGGAATGATTTGTTGGTTTCTTGAGCTATATTAGCAGCAGTTTATCAGAGTTGGTTTAGCTATAGGAAGATGTATTTGATTTTAGATTATTTTTTCTTGATGTTTTTGATGAGCAAGCTTAGCATAATGTAACATTTTGAAGAGCATGTAGCCCTGCACTGGTTGACTGCAAACCAACTCATCACTTGGGAATACCTTATCAGTCATAATTTAAATTGATTTCAGATGACTGCATGCTATTCTGAATTTACCCTTGTAAGCACTACCATTTAAGCAATCTTTATAAATGATTAATTAATTATTAATGATATGATGCGCTATCAAAGTTCCAAGAATAATCATCTCACAAAAGTCTCTACAATGAAAGTTCTTTGTAAACTCTTGCATAAAGCAGTCATAGTAAACTGTAGCATAATCATGTACATTTTGCTGCTTCTTACAGTGTAAAGTCAGCAGATTTTTCTATAATTCATTATGCTGGCATACTTTAGGATTACACCTGCTCAGTAGTACACATTAACCTGGACATGACAGATGCACGTCTGGTGTGTAGGTATTGGTGTCTTCATCATTAAATAGCCACCATTGTGGATGATGTCTTTCAGAAATGGTAGAAAAAAGCCTCAGATAAGGTAATATATTGTTTGCATTTCCTTCATGAGTTAATTTCCTTTTGGGTTTTTGTTGAGACGTTTGCTTTTCCATTTTGGGCTGTAAATTGATCGTTTGGCTTTCAGTGGAATTTTGGTTTTTGTGTTGATCCTTCTATGTTCCTCCTTAAATTATTAAAGTATTTTTTATTGAATTGAATTGATGAATTGAGTCCTATCTTAGCACCAATTGTAAAAAAATCTATGTGAGAAATTTCTAATATGTGGCTGATAATGATATACAGTACTGATTGCGTATAAGTGAAATGAAAAACTCGGAAGAAGTAGGACCTGTTAATTTGTGCATTTAATCACTATTATATATACAGAGCTAAGGGATTTCAGGTAAGAACACTGTTTCAGATATGATTTCATTGAACTCAGAGAAGCAATGTGCGGCTTCTGCGTCAAATAAAGCATGGTGTCCTACATATAATTGTTCTTCCAGACTCAACATAACAAAGCAATTTTCTTTGTTTTTCTTAGCTTTTCTTGGTCTTTTCTGGTCTTCTGTGAAATGATACTGCCATCCATACCAAAAATCCTTACAAATATTTAGGGTACAATTGTAAAGTCTATATAAAAATGAAATGCCATTGCAGTTTCAATTCAGCAGTCTCTCTCTGCACTGCAGTGGCTGGCAAGTTCAGTGCAGCAAGCTGCTGGTCAGCAAAGTCCAGGCTAATTATCAGTGTAGCCCGATGCTGTGTGAAATGCGATCTGTGTGTGATGACAATGTGGCCATTCATTATTTATTAGAACTGGGAGCCATTTGTAGATCAATGAGCAGAACCTATCAAGAGCCAAACAGTTGGGTACTTCTTTGTGCCAGGCCTGTGGCTTGACCAGAAAGATCTTCTTGAAAACACCCTGTGGCTCCTGCTGACTGGCCCATCCCAATACTATTTAGTTGTACCGGTCAAGGGTAGGTCGTTTATGAAAGATGAACACATTTTAAAAGCATCTTATTAGTATTGCACTTCAACTAGCCACAAAGTATTCAACATTATTTTTTCTTTTCTTCAATTTTTATTATACACTCAGCTATTCTAATGGTTTCTGCTGTCTCATGTAGCCAGTGTTTTACAGTTATCTGCTATTACCTGCATGATATTGATAAGTTGTGATGTTAAGGTATCATAGCGGGGGGTTATGCATGAGCATGATTTTCTTTTTTTTTTACTGATTACATGTAGCCATTTTTTTTTTTGTTTTTCAAGAAGTTTTCTGTTCTAATTTCTGCCTGGTGCAAGTGTCCCTACATAGCATGGAAATTGTGTGGAGCTGTAAAGTTTTTTTTTGTTTGTTTGTTTTTTTTAACGACAAATTAAATAACATTTGTTTGAGTTTGCGTGTTAATTTTTTATTAAGTTACCTTGCCCTGATTTGTTAACTTATTTGACCATACTGTATGAGATCTTTATTGTGTCTAATTTTGATTAATGCTTCATAATCTACTGCATAACTTAACAATCGCAAAGCAGAATTTTCATTTTTATGTCTTTGCCAGCAATCATGGATATAAATCAGAGAACTCCCATGTCTCTTATAGAATCAGTGGTCTTGGCAGTGGTTGTGGGTGCATAAGCCTTGAAAAGTTCACAGTTTTTCTGAAGGCAACACCTGGGGCCATATTTTACTGAACCAAAATCCCTATGTGATTAACTTGAGATGACTATCTATCTATGTCTGTCTGTCTGTCTATCAACACACACATACACATACAAGAGCAGATGGTGGGGTTCAACACAAGCCTATTTTGAGCTATTTTATGCAAATCGTTTTGGTTTGGAATTGTTTACATCACATCAAGCATAAAGAAACAATGACTTTTTTGCCTAACCCTGACTTTTAGATCTATTAGAAAACAGCTTCCTTTCACAAACACGTAACTCAACCCAACAGAAAGGCAGTGCTTGTTCTCCCAAGATCTAAAATATGAGAGTGGCCTGTGTTGCGATGACTGAGGCCAAGTAGAGGAGGGTGCTGAGTGGCACAGTCCTCTAGGCTTCTTTGGTTACAAGACATTGCCTTCTTGTCTTTCGAGGATTACAACAAAAGAAAGTGAAAAAGTGTTCTCGAACTTTGTGGTTGTCCGTGTGTGATATCAGTGTTAGGATTTTCAAAAAGAATGACACATTGGTATTTCACCATTGTGATTCATGGTTCAGATTGATCACACCATCAAAGTTATGAATTCTGAGGACTCTCCGATTTTTTTGTGTCTATTGTGGTGCTTTTATTTACTTAAGTCCATAGGTCCATAAATCTGACATACAGTAGCAAATAATTTAAATCCTTGGAGAGTCACTATAAGTTGGCGCTAACTATAAGGTTGCCTTTAACTCATATTCCTTCATTAGGCCTTGTTGGACTCTTTCGTTACCCCCGTACAGTGGTTCCCCTTTTTTGCATTCTCTTTTCTTTTGCTTTTGATAAAGTGTTGGGCTTTTTTCAGACAAATCAATCCGCATAATATATTTGCACTGTATGTTCTGCGCTCTTTTTATTGGTATGTTAGATCATGGCGAATGTTTAGGTCAACATTCAGACTTATTCTATTTATAACCTTGGCTTTGTTAATTGTAATTAGTTAAAATCCAGAATGGGAGTGAGCTCTGGCGTAAGGCTTGGTATACTGTGATTAAAATCCACTGATGAAAGCAAGGGAACCATTCCCATCTTAAATACTTCTGTGATAAACCAAGTGTCAACACAGCTGTATCTTCATTGCTTGACTGTGCTCAACATACCCAGCTCCTGCCAGCTGAAAAGATACAGTCACGCAAAGGGCTTTGCTAAAAACAGAACCATGTGTGAGGTTGTAGTTAGCTAGCACTAAAACCAAAGACCCTTTCTTCTGTCTTTTGTTTAACTAAGCGATGATTAAGTTTTTTGTTTTTTTGCAGTAAGGAGTCTATTGAACATTGGAAAACATATCAGTAGAGTACTCTGGAATTAGAGTTTCAGGTTTCTCACATAGTATGTGTTTTTCTCTGTAGTTCTGTCAGTTTGGATAAGTATGCGGTAAGTATGGTTAGTTTAGATTTGTATATCTTCTGAAAAATAAAAGGTTATAGTTCCTGGATTGGATTTTGACATTATTAGAGATATTAGCTAATGATATGGTATCAGATATTGTTTTGCTAGAGCAGGGGTCTCCAAAAGTTTTCCTGTGAGGGCCATATAACTTTTCCCTACACTGATGGGGGGCCGAGGTCAGTTTGTAACAGAAAAACTGCTGATCACAGGGGTGCCTAAATGTAAACATTTATTGTCTTCCAGAAAGCCACACATAACCAAATATTAATAACCCTTTCAGGGATCTTAACAGATTATTTTCCAGAAAGCCACACATAACCAAATATTAATAACCCTTTCAGGGATCTTAACAGATTATTTTTCTGGTACTGTTCAGGGGGCTATTCCAAATGTGGAGGCAGGCCACATCCGTCCCCCGGGCCTTAGTTTGGGGACCACAGCGCTAGAGCTTCTCTTTCAGTTTTGAGAATCCCAGCTCTGAATGCTCTTCTTGAATTTTCTTTCAGCTGGTCCTTAAGGCTCTGGCACTTAGTAATTTTAATCCTTTTTTTCCTGGTGTTACCTTCAGCTCACGTTGCCACTTTCATCACCACTGCTTTCTTCTGTCTCTTGCCAACTACAACTATATCTGGCTAGTTGACCTCATAGTCTGGAACTTGAAGTCTCTCAGTGTCTTGGCTCTATTTTCTATACCACTTTTGGTGATGACTCCCATTGGGAATTGTGGACTTCTAATCTGAATTCCAGATTAGAAGTAGATTAGAAGATTAGGTTAATGTTGTTTTAGTCTCCTGAAGTTGTACCTGCCTTCAGCATAGAATCTGCCCAGTTTCATCCTTTTTTGTTTGGATTTTAGAAAGGAACATGTGATCAGTCAGTGACACTAATAATCCCTCTTCTGTCAGAATCCTTTTTAGATGATTGCTGGCAGTGCTCCAACCCTGCAATCCAATACACAGTATAAACAGACACAGAACAAAGCATCCAAGCATTAACGGGGGCATTATGGTTCTATTGTTGTGTGCTTAAATAAGAAAAAATATGGTTTCACTAAATTAGCTGGTTGTAGCCAAAAATTAACCTGTATAAAAATTTTTTTCTAATTGGTCAGGTTTATATTTAGTGAAGCTCATGTGTGCAATCACTCTTCATCAGACCAGGTGTTGGATAAAGACACACATTAAGTTCTTATGAATAGAAATTTAATCTCATTAGCTTTGGGTTTTTCATCTCATAAGTACATTCTATAAATTTTCACTCTTAGATGAGACCGTGACATGAATAACTATTTTTTTCTATTACAAGACCATAACTTCTTTATGAGGAAGCAAGTCATCTTTTCAAAAATTAAGCGGAATATGTGAGACTTAACAACTATGACCCATGCTGAAGTTTGTTGCAAATGCAAGCACAGACTGATTTTCTTCCCCTAATGAGTTTTAAGTGAAATGAAATAATGACCTATTGTTGAAATGAGTCACATTCTCCAGAGTAAAGAGTAATTGTGAATGATAATGTAATAATTATTTTATATGAGTTGAGCACTTGACATTTCTGCACTGGTGACCTGATATTTAAGGTCCAACAGAGTGTGACATGCTTGTGTTTTGGGGGACAGGTGTCATTGCTGCTTGGTCTTGAAGACCTTTGTCATTTTCTGCTCCCTGTAACTTCAGAACCAATACAATGCAGTCTCACTGTGCATCTGACAGCTGTCCTCCACACTGAGCTCTGACGTTACCAAAGATTACCAATCACTTATTAAGGCCATTCCTGCTTACTTAAAGGCAACATGGAAGACTTTGTACAGTTGTGTTGTACTTTGATTGAGCATATTTTTATTAGATAGTATTTTATGGGTTTGTTTGAATTTTTGTGAAAATATTTTTGTAACTAAGAGAGAATGTTTCTATTAAAGTTTTTGGGGACAATGCGCCTTGTCTCGGTTGACAACATATTACAGTTTTAGGTGGAGGGTTGTTTATACAGTAAGGGCTAATTCACTGACCCTGTATTGGTCATTTCACAGGAGGTGATAAAGTTCGATAACCCCTCAAAGAAGTCAGGGGGTATTTTACAATTGTCCATGTGATACTCAAAGTGCTGCTCTCCAAACCGGCATGTATTAAAGAGGAATGATTCATTGCTTTTTGTTAGTAATTCTTAAGAGCATTAGCAACTTTCATCTTAGCAGCTTAGAGGTTTTGGAGACAAAGTCAGAGAGGCCAGACTGAGATGGTTTGGACATGTCCAGAGGAGAGATAGTGAATATATTGGTAGAAGGATGCTGAGTTTTGAACTGCCAGGCAGGAGGCTTAGAGGAAGACCAAAGAGGAGGTTTATGGATGTAGTGAAAGAGGACATGAAGGTAGTTAGCATGAAAGAAGAGGATGCAGAAGACGGGGATAGATGCAGGCAACTGATTCGCTGTGGCGACCCCTGAATGGGAAAGCTGAAAGGAGAAGAAGAAGATCTTAGGAGGAAGAATTTTCCTGATTGTGACCTAACTCTATCTTTTTGTAAATGAAACAAACATTAAAAACTGCAATCATTTGAATGCTTAAAAAAAGAAAAAAATAATAAATTTTGATGGTGGCACAGTGAGTATTGTAACTAGTGAGTATTGTAGCTAATTGTAACTAGACCCTTCTGATTAAGATCCTTATTTGGTTAGCCCAAAATGTGATAAATTTGTGTTTTCTAAGCTGTGTAATACATCCTCGGGGGTTGAAACACTTGTCACAACAAAGGAAGACCCATTTAGCTTGATGTTTGATTCGATTATGATACCAGTGTAGGTTATAATTAAGTTTGGAATTTTCTACTGGACTAAGGCAGAGATCAGCTTTATGTATGAAGGGATAATGATGAGTCTCTCTTTGTTTCCTGTTTTTTGTTGATCTTTCATTGATCAACAAAAAATCTGTTCTGTGCTTCCATTGTTAAAATTAGTCCTCTCCATCAGCTGATTTGAAGCTATTTTTAAATGTGTATTATTCAGCATAGCTGATACGCTTTATGAAGAGTGAATACACAGTGAAGTGGTAAACATAGGTTTGTTACCTACCTTTTTATCAATGAAGTACATTAGATTGGGTTTACTGAATATCAATCTAAATCATAGATCTCAAATTCCACTTTGTATTCATACTTGCAGTTCATAAATCATTGTTCAAAATATTTTAAATGATATCAAAACCTAAAGTTGTATAAAACATCCAGACTGTCACGGGCCCTGTTCCAGTTTTCCCTCCTGTCCTCAATATTCTGATTTCACTCCTACTCAATCCACTGGTTTCTGTCACCTGTGTTGCTGCAGCCACCTGCATCCAATGTCCAATCAGGCTCCACACTACTTATGCTCTGCTCAAAAATAGCATGTTTGGTTTCACTCTGCATTTCCATTGGACAGTGTGGTCAGCAAAATATTTACTGACAACATCTCATTCATTCATTCATTTTGACTCAGTCATTAATATCCTCATCATCCAATTATAAACTGTTACATCTCATTCTCTCTTTTCTTCTCTTTCTACAGATGACTCACTTTCTCTTACACAGTACCCCATGGAATTCCTTGGAGATGTGAAGAGCTCAACAAAATCGCGAGCATCAGCCTTACCACCTGAGAATCTGGTCTCACCTAGTGTCCAACAGACATTTTTCAAGCCAACCCATGAAGCTGGTATCATGAGGGAAAATCTTGCCCCTGAAAATCTCAAACATTTGACAGCCAGTTTTCTTGAAGAGACAGCCCATCCGAGTTCCATTCCATCATTAAGTTTTTCCAAACCATTGCTGGGATCAAGTTCTCATTTTCAAGCATTAGCAAAATTTCCCACCGATATGAAACTGGCCAAATCTTCTACTACATTATCCCAGCTTCAGTCCCGATTAAATGTATCAGGGCTGAAGCCCGATACATTAGCATCATTAAGTCCCACTGCTTTTTTAAGGTCAACATCATCGCAGCTAGGTCTCAATGCTGAGCTGATAACAATTCTCAGAAAACAGCAGGATGGTGCTTTAGAGCAAAGACTTGCTTCCCTTTCTGTTCACTCTCTTGAGACCCCTAAACTGTCTTTCACTGACTCTACAGCAGATAAACCTCATAGTGATGTTCTGGATGTGAACCAGCTAAGCACTACCAGTGCCTCCTTAGTAGGATACAAACCACCCCATGAGATGAACATGGTACCACAACCAAATAACACTCTGGCCCCTGGCTACAACGTGCCTTTCATTGCTCCCCACTACACATCACCTTTATCTGACCCAACTGAGGTTTCTAAAGAGGACTTCTACCCCACCAAAACTATGGAATTTGACTTTGGGTCAGGGGACTACTTAGAGACAATGTCATTCTTAAATTCTGAGGGAGATGACTATTATTTGGTCACCAAGGTACCCTCTGACTCTTATGATCTGGAAGAATATACAGAAAATTATGATACATCTTTTCCTTCTAGAGTGGGTATATCACCTTCATCCACATACCCTGTCCATGTCTCACTTTCTCCCAGTCTTATGACAGCATACAACACCATTGTTCAACTGAAATCGATTGATCCTTCCTCTGTTTTCTCAAGTATTCACAATACACTAGATTCTGCCCCAATAGCTAATAGTGATATACCCAACGTAATAGACATAGATTGGCCTGATACCCTCACAGTTCATCCCACTAATGTGCTCTTACCTGATATGAACAGTTTGGAATATTACACCACTCAGTTGAGCAAGGAGAACAGTTCAGGCATTCAGTCTGAACACAGAGGGAATATTACAGTGATGTCCATCGTTGCTACAGATATCCAACCCACCAGCAGCTTCATCAGTGACACCAAGATTACTGACGACTTCTCAAGCGACCTGTCTGGATTTGAGCCTCATGATGACTCAAGCACTGTAGCAACGACAGAGGAGGGTCCTCCTGTCAGTCTCTCTGAGACTCTTCTTTATCCGTCCATTGTCCCAACCTACTTCTTTGATCCCCTTTCCTCCTCCTTGGATAGTCACATGTCAGCCACAGATTTGTCTGCAACTACACAACCCCTTAGAATTGACAGTACCACTTTAACAGAGGCGACCCAACCCAGTACCACGCCTCTGCTACCAGATGATGCAATGTTTTCTTCCTCCATGACGGATGTCCATTGGTTTGTTACGGAACCATTTTCACAAAGTACCATAGACAACACTGCTAGTTTATCTGCAACCGTAGCCTTCTCCCCTGTTCCCACGGAAGCTCCCACCCAGACCACTGATGGCACAACAAAATCAACATCCCAAGACTCTAGTGTTGCAACTGAAATAATGCTCAATATCAGTTCAAATTCAACTGAAGCCATGTCTAATGTTACTGTGGTCCTCCCAGACGTGATGAGTGATCAGAGGGTGACTGATAATGGAGTTGACATCCCAGCCACAGTGACCTTATCTCCAACTAGCAATGAAAATAGTAGTGTTACTGTTGTACAGACGGTTACAGCTGTCAGCAGTACTTCTGCTCAAGTCACAACTACAGCTGGTGCCACCACTGAATCCTCAACTATGATTTCTACCACAAGTGCATTGACAACATCACGGCAGTACCTCTGCACCCATGACAGGCCTGCTTATTTAGTAAAAATTGGTGAGTCTGAGATATATTTCTATGTAGCCACAAGAGGACACGAGCCAGTGTCTTATTGTGCCGGTCCCAAGCCCGGATAAATACAGAGGGTTGCGTCAGGAAGGGCATCCGGCATAAAACTTTTGCCAAATCAAAGATGCGAATCAAACCTCTGACTTCCATACCGGATCGGTCGAGGCCCGGGTTAACAACGACCGCCATCGGCGCTGTTGACCTACAGGGTGCCGGTGGAAATTGGACTACTGTTGGTCGAAGAAGGAGAGGAGGAAAGTGTGTTCGTAGGAAGAGAGAGAAGACGAGTGCCAAGAATATAGGAATGAGAGTAGGGACGTTGAATATTGGAACTATGAAAGGAAAAAGTAGAGAGTTGGTTGATATGATGCAGAGGAGGAAGGTAGACATACTGTATGTCCAGGAGACCAGGTGGAAAGGTAGCAAGGCTAGAGGTTTAGGAGCAGGGTTCAAGTTGTTCTATCATAGTGTAGATAGGAAAAGAAATGGAGTAGGAGTTATCTTGAAGGAGGAGTTTGTTAGGAGTCTGAAGCTAGAAATCGAGGGTGTGATGTTCAATGTTCTTAGTGGGAATACTCCACAGGAAGGATGTGAGCTGGAGGAGAAGGAGAAATTCTGGCTGGATGCAGAGCATACCTAGGAGTGAGAGAGTTGTCATTGGTGCGGACTTCAATGGACATGTTGGTGCAGGAAACAGATGTGATAAGGAGGTGATGGGCAGGTTTGGTATCCAGGAGAGGAACGCAGAAGGACAGATGGTAGTTGACTTTGCAAAAAGGATGGAAATGGCTATAGTGAATACTTTCTTCCAGAAGAGGCAGGAACATAGGGTGACCTATAAGAGTGGTGGTAGGAGCACACAGGTAGACTACATCTTGTTTAGACGGTGTAACCTGAAGGAGATCAGTGACTGCAAAGTAGTGGTAGGCGAGAGTGTAACCAAACAGCATAGGATGGTGGTGTGCAGGATGACTCTGGTGGTGAGGAAGATGTAGAGGGCAAAGGCAGAGCAGAACACAAAACGGTGGAAGCTAAAAAAGGAAGAGTGTTGCAAGACTTTTAGCAAGGAGTTAAGACAGGCTCTGGGTGGTCAGGAGGTGCTTCCAGATGACGGGACAACTACAACTAATGTGATTAGGGAGACAGGTAGTAGAGTACTTGGTGTGTCATCTGGAAGGAAAGTAGATAAGGAGACTTGGTGGTGGAATGAGGAGGTACAGGAGTGTATACAGAAAAAGAGGTTAGCTAAGAAGAAGTGGGACACTGAGAGGACTGAGGAGAGTAGACAGGAGTACAGGGAGATGCAGCATAAGGTGAAGGTAGAGGTAGGAAAGGCCAAACAAGGGGCTTATGATGACTTGTATGCTAGGTTGGACAGTAAGGAGGGAGAGACTGATCTATACTGGTTGGCAAGACAGAGACAGAGATGGGAAGGATGTGCAGCAGGTTAGGGTGATTAAGGATAGGGACGGAAGTCTATTGACAGGTGCCAGTAGTGTGATGGGAAGATGGAAAGAGTACTTTTAAGAGTTGATGAATGTGAAAAATGAGAGAGAACAAAGACTAGAAGAGGTGACTGCTGTGGACCAGGAAATAGTAAAGATTAGTCAGGATGAAGTGAGGAGGGCATTGAAGAGGATGAAGAGTGGAAAGGCAGTCGGTCCTGATGATATACCTTTAGAGGTTTGGAAGTGTCTAGGAGAGGTGGCAGTAGAGTTTCTGACTGGGTTGTTCATCAGGATCTTGTTCATCAGATAGTGAGAAGATGCCTGAGGAATGGAGGAGAAGTGTGCTGGTGCCCATTTTTAAGAACAAGGGAGATGTGCAGAGCTGTGTCAACTACAGAGGAATAAAGCTGATGAGCCATACAATGAAGTTATGGGAAAGAGTAATAGAAGTTAGACTAAGGGCAGAAGTGAGCATTTGTGAGCAGCAGTGTGGTTTCATGCCGCAAAAGAGTACTACAGATGCAGTATTTGCTTTGAGGATGTTGATAGAGAAGTACAGAGAAGGCCAAACAGAGCTGCATTGTGTTCTTGTAGATCTGGAGAAAGCTTATGACAGGGTGCCCAGAGAGGAAGTGTGGTATTGTATGAGGAAGTCTGGAGTGGCAGAGAAGTATGTTAGAGCAGTGCAGGACATGTATGAGGACTGTAAGACAGTGGTGAGGTGTGCTGTAGGTGTGACAGAGGAGTTCAAGGTGGAGACGGGACTGCATCAGGGATCAGCTCTGAGCCCCTTCTTGTTTGCTATGGTGATGGACAGGCTGACAGGCGAGGTTAGACAGGAATCTCCATGGACTATGATGCTTGCAGATGACATTGTGATCTGCAGTGAGAGCAGGGAAGAGGTGGAGGAGAAGCTAGAAAGGTGGAGGTCTGTCCTGGAAAGGAGAGGACTGAATGTTAGCTCCTCCTCTCCAACCTAGAGGAAGACCACAGAGGAGCTTTATTGATGTAATGAGGGAGGACATGAAGATAGTTGTTGTGAGAGAAGAGGATGCAGAGGACAGGTTTAGATGGAGGCAATTGATTCGCTGTGGCGACCCTTGAAGGGAAAAGCTGAAAGGCAAAGAAGAAGAAGACTGTACAATGAGTGTCTTATGTTTGCAAATTATGACTGAAAATTTGCACTTGTTTTATAATGGAATACAACTATACTCAGCGTAATGCTTTCTCCTGAAGGCTTTCTTCCAGGAGCCACTGTTGGATTTGCCAAATCACAATTAAGGGACATATTAAAAGCAGAATTCAACAAGTCAGTGGAGCTGCAGGTAAAAATATCTACATGATTAGTTATTTCTTTTAACTTAATTGTGAATGAATGACTCTAATGTGTGATTTGTGTGGTTCATCTGTGAAGGTTGTGGACCCCCCACCAAAGTTTGTGTTTCGGGTGGTCTCTGGTCCAGTTGTTTACACAGCCATATCTGTCATCAATGCTCTACGACGGTCTGGTCGCCGCTTCCTCTCTGTGTCTACCAACTGGATAGCAACAGACCATAAATATCAAATCCACACAGGTAAAGAACTTTTAAACAAACTGCTGTGTTGACAACATTTGAATTGATTTGTCTTCACCTTTAGTTTCTAAACTTTCTCTCCACTCAGTGCTGCAGTTTGTTCCAAGTAACATAGATGTACGGTTCTGCAACTTCAGTGAGAGCATTGAAAGAGGTCTGACCATGGCCTTTGCAGAAGTGTGTAGACGCTCCAAAGAGTCAACCAACTTCACAGTGCATGTGAGTGAGACCATGAAAGGACGGAAAGCATGAGCGGCCTTATATGCAGCAGTTCTTTTGGTACTTCTCATTTGAGCATTGTTCCAAAGCTGAAAGACATAGTGTCAATAAGAGTGACATTTCTGAATGTATCTAATAAATTTATGTAGAGCCCTTGTCTCCCAGAACTGCTTACTACCCCTGGAATATAAAGCTTCTGTCTGTTTGAAAAAGTAAAACATCTTTTGTTTTATTTTATTGTCATGCTATAGTAAAATCTCAGTAGTTTGTCTGAATTAAACCCTGACTGCCTACATTTAATTGAATGACTACAATGGTTGCTGCAGCTTAGGTTGAATTTGATTGGAATGTTTCTTTGTGAACTGGAGCTATTCATTATCATCACAGTTGTTGTAGCATTTGAATCTATACCAATGAATAGAGATTGACCTCATTTAATATTGCTCATCATTGTAAGACATAAATGACTAGTCTTGACAGAATCAGTTTTATACACAGTCTGCCCATTCATCTATCCATTCATCCTTTTGGGCATTTCACTTGAAGGAATTTACACTCTGGTTGTTGAGTATTTAAGATGCTTACTGTTGGTTAATAAAGAGCTTATTAGACTGTGTGTTTAGTTCGAGGTTTGTGTAATCCTATTAGACTGATGCCTGAATTATAGTTTTAGAGTCAGTATTAAATCAAGCATTTTTTTTACAGAATGGAAACATAGCTAACTACGGAACATAACTACGGAACAACTGGTGTATTCAGCATTTTGTCATTGAAAACAATAATGTCTGGATGGAAACTTCAAACTCTTAAATAGACAGACAACCTATCCCAGAAACCACTCCAATTGCAAAATAGAAAATATTTTGTACATATAGCAGTATCATTTTCTTCTTAAAAAGTCTGTTTATTCATATTTTAGATTATAAACATCACCATGGCTGCTCCTAAAGATCAGGAACAACAACTAGTCAGGCATCCAGTGGATATCACCTTCACTGTTCGTGGTTCAAGGGGTTATCTGATGGGGTCAGAGGTCAGCAATGCTCTGATGAAGCTCACAATGGTGGAATTCAGCTATTACATGGGCTTTCCTGTGCTGCAGATTGCTGAGCGTGAGTACTGCAAAGTAGTCTGTCTATATTTTAGAAATATTCACTTACTTATGCATCGCCTTTACTGAAATACCAATTACAGTGGTACCTCTACTTACAAAATTAATTGGTTCCGGAAGAAATTACATAAGTAGAAAATTACGTATGTAGAGACGCGTTTTCCATGCAAATGCCCTAATCCGTTCCAAGCCCACAAAAATTCCGACCAAAATGTTTTATGAAGCATAAATATGCATCAAAACATGTAACAAATACATTTTACGATTAGATTATTTCACACTAAATGAGAGTTGTGCATAACGTAAAAAACAAAGAATAGAGTAAAGGATAATAATGACGATCACTTACCTTTTAACAGCTGTCCCCATTGTGTTTTGCCCTCTTTGGTTCATGCGCTACTATCTCACGACGCTGAACAACAGAGTGAAATCCAGTTCTCCTTTTGAACTTCTCCAACCACCCACGCAATGCCTTAAAGTCCTCAAACTTCCTTTTGTTTTAATAACGTGGCGATTGTAGGTGCATTTCGGCCATATTCTTTGGCGAGATCAATCAAACGCATCCCTTTCTCATGCTTTTCTATTATCTCTTGCTTTGTTTATATGAACAAAAGGCCTCTTTTCTTCGTCTTTTCTTTTCCTCTTTTCTCCGTCACTTTCTTGGGGTCCATAGCGAATACGTACTCAAAAAGTTATTATATTTGCGCAAAACTATCAGACTACCTCACGGTCGAGTGCCGAATGCCGAGACACTGCATAAGCACCATCTAGCTCCACACAGAGGTGGAGTGGCATCGCTCTCAGCCAATGGGATGCCAGGAAGATACGCAATAGGTAATAGCCAATGGCAGAGCAGCTATGAGAATGATGCGTTGAGGGAACCTGTGGAAGATTCGATAATCAGCCGATACTATGTTTTTACATTACGTAAGTCGAAATTTCTTTCAGAAGTAGAGGCAATATTTTCCTGCTGAGAAATTTCGTAAGTAGAGACATTCGTAAGTACAGGTATCACTGTACTCTTCCTTTTGTTTATCCACTGTGAACTTAAATGAAACATTATTGTGTTTAAACATAATTTCACATTTTTTCAGCTTTCCACTATCCAGAGTTGAACACCACCCAGTTGCTTCGTTCCTCATGGCTTAGAACAGGTATGTCGGTCACTAATCTTGCCATTTTTGAAAGCTGCTATGTTTGAGAGCCTATTTCCTGTTGTCTGTGGACATAGTGCTCCTGGGGGTGCTGGACCATAAAGTGAGTGAGAGGACCTTCCAAGCCAACGTAGAACGTCGGGTGGCCATGTTGCTAGGGGAGGCGATGGGATCAGTCAGACGTGTTAAGAGAGCCACCACCATAGGCAACAACAGTGTTCAGGTACTCCACATATATTTACATTTATTCTATTTGCAGTAAGTGGATTCACATTTACACATCCTTTAGATAAGATAAATATTTGGGTAAATAATCTTTCTGTTCATAGAGGTTGATTGGAATTTATCTTTGAAACCTTGGCTGCTGCAATTATCTCTTTTGTTCTTAACAAATCTGAAGAATAATAATATAAATAAATTATAGAATAAATTAGAAGTCAAACTTTCTCTCACTTTACAACCATTTTTACTATTCTTAAAATGTGTTTTTATTACGTTGCAAGTGTTTATTCAAGGGAAGGATGGAATGCTTTTCTTTGAAAAAATTACAAAAGGAAAAACTATTTCTTCTAGTTTAATTTCTTACTCATTAAACACCAAAACTTTCATTGCTTTTTAACGAATGTTTGTTAAGTATGGAATTGCCAGTTACATCATCATTCCCTGATGCAAGCAGTCTCTGACTACCTTCCCTGAGTACTGAGGCCTCATTATTTGAGTGTTGCAGTTTTTGCAGCAACCAAAAGCCTTACTGCTTTACTAATCAGACTCTAGCTTTTGTGGGTTCGCTCCGCACCTGCTCTGTTCATCTCAAAGGGGACAGGATAGGGGCCTGTCTCCATAGCAACAGCATCCCATTCAGCCCAGAGTAAGCCACTCAAAGACCACAACCTAATGAGTCCTTGTTCTTTCTCTTCTTTGCCATTACTCGTGGTCCTGTTACTTGATGTGATCTAGAGAGTTGCTAAGAGCAAATCAATTATTAATTGATTCTCTTTCTCAGTCTGTGTCCTGCATTTGGCATGATCAAGAGTTTTCGTTCGTTTTTGAGAGATTGTATTGAGGGTGAGAGAGTATGGGAAAATAATTCAGAAATCAGACGAGTTAGCAGTGCAAGACACTAAAATTATATAAAAGTAAAATATCTAAAAGAGATTTGTTACGACAAAAATGGGAAAACAAGCTGCCTGTTTGATGTGACCTCAGTTAGAGCACATGGTGATCTTTAAACAGGAATCCAAGTATAAGTAATTTCCTGACTCTTTCTGCCTACTGCATCGTTGCAGTTAAGGAAAGCAAAAGACCATACTGTTGTTGTCTTTTTGCTAATATTAGATCTTAGATCTTAGGCTCTGGCATCATTCAAAATTACAGATATCAAACACATTACACATAGAAGTTTTACCATTCCTTCCATTCATGCTAGGATTCAATGCTCTTTCATATTTTTTCTTATTTATATTTCATATAAATTTGTGTGTGTGTGTGCATGCATGCGCGTTTATGCGTTGAACATAATAAGGAAGTGACTCAGACTTAGCATCTGATTTTCTGAAGAATCATTTTTCTCACACTCCCACAAACACACACACACACACACACACACACACACACACACACACACACACACACACACACACACACACACACACACACATTCACACATTCACACATTCACACCTAAACAGATGCCCTAGCCTAAAGAGTCAGTGTTACGTTGCCACCCATGAAAATACCTTTTAGGTCTTCCTAAAAGAGAGAGTTGAATTTAGGTCATGCAGTAATATTCATACTGCCGTCTTTCCACTCTAATAACCATACAGGGACTGGATTAGATACTGTATGAAGGACTGCCCTGGCGTTTTTCTGTGTCAACCTAAGCATGATTTGGGCTTTACTCTTTCTAGTAATGCAGACAGTGCCTCGGGGCACCCAGACAGACAGACAAACACACACACACACACACACACACACACAGATGGGAACATTTATGAAATGTAAGAATTAATATGTCATGATTGTGCAATCATTAGAAATTATTATGTATGTGTGTATTTCAGTTTGCTGTATATAAAATACGCAATATTGTTCATGTGAAAAAGAATTCAGCAAAAAAGAACTCACCTGTCAAGAGAAGTTGAAGAGTTTGACAATGTACACAAATATTTCAATCAAAACAATGCTAAATAGGTTTCATAATCAGATCAGATATGAGGGAGTTGTTGAAAATGCAGTTTCACAAGGACGTTTTCAGACGAGTTTTGCAACTGAACTGAAGTTCTTCCATTACAAAAAGTCAGCAATAATTCATGTGTCAAGGTTTTACAGAAAGTAATGATCCACACTCTCCATTAAAGAAATCATCTTTGTTATTGGAACTATGACAAATAAATGCGCATTAGGGTCTTCATTAGTCCCTTATCTTCCATAAGTCAAACTGATAAATGCATGTCTAAATCAGTGATGATGGAACAGGCAGGCTCAAGTTTAGCTAATCCATCTGTATAAATGCAAGGAAGCAAAGGAATATGGAACAGTGGCATTATTTTTGCTTATAAGATATCTTAGTTGTAGGGAAAATTGACTTTGAGTGAATTTTAATAGGAAACAAATCTATATATATATTTTATCATATTATAGTATTCATACTGTAGTGCAAATACAAAACAATGCAAACATTACTTGAATAGAAATGTTCAGGCATGGATTAAAGGTGAATTAATAAAAAATTAGCACAACAAATGGGATTATTATGTGTTCATATATTTCACTGAGAATGTTTGCTTCCTCCCAGGTTGTAAGTGTGAGCCGGCTTTTGGGTGCGGACTATCCCTTAGAGATTGTGTATTTTGTGGAGGATCCCAGTGGTCAGAGGATGCCTGCAGATCAGGCAGCCAACCTACTCAACAGCATGGATGTTCAACGGGCTGCCATCATTTTGGGATATCGTGTGCAGGGAATCTTGGCACAGCGTATGTATAACAAGATGGTTCTTGATGTCATGTATGCAGGAATTCTAGAATTTGCAAGAATTGAAATGCAAGGTAGTGAGTCCCCAGTTCTTTCCTTGGTTCTGGCATGAAGATTTAAATAAGACTTTTACCTGTGGATAGAGACACAAAAGATGGACTTCAATATTATTAATATTTTTTACCTGCAGTGAAAAAATTTACTTGAATTGGCATAAACTGATGTCATCCTTATTCAGATGTGATTCTGAGGCTTATCTTTGAGATGATATGGATTCTGGCCTACTCTGCCAGGAGATGAGAACTCATCAACCATAGAAATGGAAAAAAATGTTTCGGACAAATATGTGGAATGAACCATTCTAAGCCTTTTACTGACACACCATCACTTGTGATTCTTGGCAGACCTGTTTTAGAAATTGTTCCTAGCAGATTAATGGGAGTGTTTTGGTTTTGTTCTTGGACACAAACTGCATTGTTTAGGGAACAGCTTGAGGTTAATGTTATCCATTCATTCCTTCATTCAACAGGGCAATAACAAAGTAGAAATTAGAAATTTTAGGCTACAGGAGGAATGGGTTGCAAGTTACAAATTACAGATTATGAAGCTGAGCTGGTAATTAAAGGTTGTGGTATGTTGTTGGATCTGATATTGTAAATTTGTTAATTATTTAGTTGCTTGTGTTGAGCTAACTAAGTTTTAGGACAAAGGAATATTTTTTGGAATATTGTACGTGAGCTCCTAATAAGAATTCACGTAATCTCTACACGTGACTGCTTGCAAGTCACGTGTAGAGATTACTTTCCTCTGTACAAATTTCACCAAAAGCCTGTCTTCCTCATTAAGAGTCTAAACAAGAAACAACGGCATAGTGAGAGCCCCTCAAGGTAGTTCTGTGTGTGCTGACTGTGTTCCCCTTTTATACTTCCCAAGGGGATGATATGAGTTCTAATTTATAATTAACACCACATAGTCAGCTCTACATTCTCAAGGTGTGTTGTAAATATGAAATATAAGTGGGCATACTTCAAATATCGAACCAAATATGCAAATTATATTGTATGACTCAGTTCGGTGCAGATTTGTGCCTGAAGCTCAACTAAAAACTCACTGTATTCTTTTTTCTGTAGCTGTAGAGAAGGCACCGTCCTCACCATCCGATTCTGAGAACACCAACGTGTGGATCGTCATTGGAGTGGTGATCCCCCTCCTCGTGGTCATCGTCATTATTTCCATCCTATACTGGAAACTGTGTCGGACAGACAAGCTGGAGTTCCAGCCAGACGCTATGACCTCTATTCAGCAGAGACAGAAGGTAGAGTCCTCTCAGTGCATTAGAGTCTCTGTAAATTTACAGCTCATCTTTAAATGGTGTCTTTGGATTACATAAACTCAAAAATAAACCAACTGGAAGAAAAGATTTATTGCAGCACGTTTTAAGAATTGAAAGTGTTCTATGACATCAGAATTGTTCAGATGTAGAGAAAAAATTCTCTCACCTGACTCACAGTTAGATGAGAGAAATGTGTTGTTATATTTCATTGTGTACAGATTTATCAAACAATTATCAGTATATTACACATACAAGTTTTCCTCGCAGCAGAGCCATCTGTGTTTTTGGATACAAATATTTATATTATATATAAAAATATATATAAATATATATATATATATATATACACAGTATATTTTATATATATATATATACACTGTATATATAGTATATATATATTCTGTATATATATATTTAAAATAACTGCATATGGTTGAACTGGAGTTCTTTCATGTGTTACCTCTTTTACTTTATGTCTTGTTTTCCCCCATAGTTTAATGCAGTTTTCCTGCTCTTTGATATCTCTCTCTTAGAGGGATTTCTATATAACTGTAGGACCAATCCATTTATGAAATTGCCCCTTAGTCTATGCTAGAAGTACAAAGGTTCATTTTGAGAGAAACAGGATCAAGTTTATCAAGAGTACTGTGCTTTTGAAATTGAGTAGCCCGAATATTAGTATGTACTGTGATACCTGAAAGGCTTGAGCGAGCCTAGCTATCAGGCAGTTTTTAATTCGCTTCCAGTTATATGTTCATCATATGTAATGAAATTTACATCCATATTTTGGACCAATTCCAACCATCTATGCGCTCCATAACACTCCATCTGTCCTCGTTTGCAGCTGATGGGTTTGGGGTTTTTTAGACTCCTGTCTTCCCATTTGATCTTTCTGGTTTGACTTTCATTTCCCTTGACTTTTTTCTTTTTTGATTGAGCTGAGTTGTGAATTAAACACTCCGCGCTGGAATGGTACAATCCAACGAGTAGAAATCTCTTAGCGTACCATCTTTGCTTAACACAACCATCTGTCACTTTTCATCGCTCCCTCTCTCTCAGTCGACTCCCTCACTTGAAGAATCAGCGACCTCCTTTGTCCAGACATGCCCTCCAACTAAAAAGCATCTAGATTTTAGTGAAACGGAGTATGAGGAAGAAGAGGTGTATGAAGAAGAGGAGGAGAAAGAAGAGAAGGAGGTTAAAAGGGGGAAGGTATAAAGCTGTTTCTAGAGGATGTAGATGTGGTTTAGTTTATGTGTCTGTTGCCTGATTGTTGTCCAGATCTTGCCTTGTTGTAGAAACTACGGTAGTCAATAATTGATAGTCCAGACGTCTCCGATACAGATTGAAACTTTAACCAGAATTACTTTCACATAGAGGCCAGTAGCTCTTCCCAAACACAGTATGAACAGTGACGAGGAAGAAGGCGAACAGGAGGAAGAGGAAGCCGAAGAAGAGGAGGAGGAGGAGGAGGAGGAAGAGGAGGAGGAGGGACAAGAGGAGGAGGAAGAGGAGGAGGAGGGACAAGAGGAGGAGGAAGAGGAGAAGGAGGGACAAGAGGAGGAGGAAGAAGAGGCTTTTAGAAAGAATGGATTCAAATCAGAAGAACAAGGAAGACTTGAGAGAAAAACAGTAATGAAAACAGGAGAAGTGAAGAAAGAAGACAGAAGGACAGAGTTAACTAAAGGGAAGAGAGCAAAGAAGGAGGTATAGTTTAGTCGATACACTGACCAGTGCTTTTTAGCATTAGAAATTAGGACCACGCTTTATAGTTGTGATGTCCACAAACATAAAATCAATTATTGCACTTTATGATAGATTTCACTGCTGAAGTATTTCTAGCCTTTAGATTCCAAAATGTATGGAATATCACTGTGTTGTTAATTTGTATATTTATAGTATTTTCTCTCTAGAAATTATTTCCCAATTTTCTTTCTGTTTTAATGAGTTTGACGCATTAAAACAGTTGCTTAGTAGTGTGGTTTCCTTTCATTCAGCTTTAGTGTTAATTATGCTAATTATTACCTGGTTCAGCTTCATCTTTTATGAATAATTTTCCATTCAAAAAGATACTGTTTAGATTAACAGTTCTGTACCAACAAGCATTGCAGTAGATTAGCAGATTTGTTTTCACTCACAGCTCTTGGTTTGGGGGGAACAGTGCTGTTCATAAATAAGTCACAGTCTGGACTTGCATACATGCTGTGGTTTATAAAGCAGATTAAAGTCATATAGTAATATGATTTTACTGAAGGATGATAAACACTACCCTATACCTCTGTCGTCACACATTATTGTACATCTTGTTTAACAGCCCCTCTAATGCCTGTAACTTCTGCTACATATAGTATTTGTATATTTCTTTCCACTCCGTATTTCTGTAAACTATATTCCTCCTTACTTCCATTCTCTTCCACAAATGTCCTCAGTTGCAGGCTCCTAGCGTGAAAGGATTCGACTTTGCCAAACTTCACCTCGGCCAGCAGAGTAAGGATGATGTCATGGTAATTCAGGAGTCTGCCCCTGCAGGGCTTGGCCCTGGACCCCCAGCCATGTCCACTAAAGATGGCCTCAGTCCTTCTGAGAATGGGGAGATACCCACACCCATTCCCAAAAACTTAGGCTCCTCCACTAAAGCGTCCCGCAGCACAAGAAGGCGAGAAAGGTCAGCGCTCCTTGACAGCAGAGGGCAGAAATTGTTCGTGATGCATTGTTTTGAAAAATTAACCACTGGTTAAAACACTAATCTAGTGTTCTAACCAGTGGTTACTGCTAGTTTTTGATCATGTTTCTTTAATCTGCTGTGGAACCTGTTTAAAAAAACACCCTTTCTCGATGAATTGTTTTGCTCATGTAGATATTTACTTCAAGTTACATTTGTAGCCCATTACTGATGTTTTTTTCTGCTCACCTCAATTGGAACAGACAGTCAAGCAGACAAATAGCTTATGACAGATCCTCAGATAAAATATTTATGTACTAGACACAGAAGGATCTTCTGTCTGTGTCATTCATATTTCATTATGAGCTTTTCTCTCTAGAAAAACCTTTTTCTTTGTTTAGAAATTACTTTTCAGCATGTTAGTGTGTTTTTTTGGATTCTGTTATTCATGTATGTCTTGTCTGGGCAGGATCTCGCCTTCTGATGGTGACTCCGTGGTAAGTGACCATTCCAGTGAGCGGGAATTAGCCGAGGAGAACCTGAGAGCCCACGCCACGCCCAGCAACAGCAAGCAGGCCCGTAAGGTCCCCATCAATGTTTTAAGTTGCAAGTGGCCTTGGCAACGCTGTTCCAGCCACAAGAGTATAATTGAGGGGTGCTAGTGAAGAAGAAGAAGTAGTGGAGGGAAATGAAGAGGCTAGTCAGGCAAATAAAGAGACAATAGAAGGAGCAGCTCAAGTCACCATAATTTGATTGACAAGATGACCAAAAATGAGTGCAAAAGAGACTGAAGTAGTGGAAAAACACAGAGCAGAGAAAGACTGAGCAAATTGCATCATCAACACAAAACAGCATAGAAATTGCACAGAGGAATAGTGATGGCAAAATGAAACACATGTTAGGAACTGGGTGGTCAAAAGAAGTCCAGACCGATGAGGGAGAAGGGAAGAGGAGGAAAAAAATAGTCTTAATCTTGTTGATATACTCAAGTCTGCAATGTCAGTCAGAGATCACAACCTAGGAGCAGACGCAGTCAGGCACACAGCCTGTGGCCTGACTCAGCCACACAGGAAGGGTTTGTATTGTTATTGATAAATCTCTGCCTGGGATTGTATATTCACCGCCACAACGTTTACAAGGACGTTGTGTAAGAGAAACACTCAACATTATGTAATGTACCATCCGTCTTCTGCTCATTCGGGCTGCTTTTGATCAGTGTGTGTTTTCTGCCCATCAGACGTTACTCCTTCCCTTTCATGTGATTAATGAGCTTCAGTGGAGAAGCTTTTATCATTTGGAAATACATCCCCCAAAGTTGTTTTTCCCTCCACGTTGATCCTTCCCTTTATTTCTCTCAAGATTTTAAAAGACGTCATTTTCTACATATAGTGGCCACTTCAGTCGTCTGTACTTTTATTTGTTCTCATTCAGTTCAATAAAAGTATTTTCCTTTCTGTTGTGGTTTGCAGGCAAGAATAGAATTGGTAAGAGTTCTTCGTCTTTCTGTCTCCATAGCCCTCAGGCTTGACCTCCAGCAGCTGTCTGTTTGTTTCTGTGGTAGTTTTTTTTTTTTGTCCAGCTTGTTCTTTTCATCCATCACTGTCTGCTGTGCCGTCAGTCACAGTGAAGAGACAGTCAACTTCACAAACAAAGGCAAAGCCATTGTTTGAAATGAAGGTTGGCTTTTCCACATAGAAATTTTTAATTTCACTTTGCCACAAGAAAACATTTATATTGTGAGTTAGATTTGGAACATAGTCATGTCATTTAGATTTAATAAGTAAATGTTTGTCAGTAGATGCCTGTGCTCCATCCCATAGTTCAAGTCAACATTCAGACTAACAAAGACCACACTGACTTCTAAACTAAACTTTCTGTCCGCCTTTCCCAGGTCCTCCTCCCATGAACAGTGCAAACGAGCCGCTGTCATCTGCTTCCATCTTTGAGCATGTTGATCGGATGTCTCGTACCACAGACCCAAGCAGGAGACTACCCAACAAAATTCAGCTTATCGCCATGCAACCAATGGCTGTCCCACCCATGCATAGCCCACCTGTCAAACTGTCTGACAACAATCAAATCAACAAAGAGGTTTGCCAAACTTTTTTTTTTCAATCCTTTGCCACTAATTAAGTCAGGATGAGGATATGTCCACTCTGTTTACCATAACCAAAGCAATCCAACTAAATTCTAACTCAAAAGAGGGCCTTTCCATTTTTTCAACTTTTATGAGTTAGGGTCAGACAAGGATGTGTTGTCTCATGTTGCTCGTCTCAACTCATCAACTGTCTGTCCAGAATGTGTCAATCTTAGGAATGTTGTGTCCCCAGATTCAGGTAGCACTGAGGCACAAGTCAGAGATTGAACACCATCGTAACAAGATACGTCTGCGTGCTAAAAGAAAGGGTCACTATGACTTTCCTGCCATGGATGACGTGGGAAGCCTCAGAGATGCAAAGGAACAGCAGCGCATCTATCAGAAAGCTCAGTCACAGATTGACAAGATCCTGGACCCCGATGCCCAGATGGCCTCCATCTTCATGGGATCTAAGAAAAGGTTAGGAATTGTGGTATGAGATATTACATGTGTTTTCGGCTCTGTAGGACTGCAGACATACACAAAATAATAATATAAAGACAAAAACAAGAAATACTTCATAAATAACTGATTTAACATTTCTTCTTAAATGTTTAGTGGACGGGGGAGGCGCTCTCCCAAACAGAGGATGAAAGAGCAGTTGAATGGAGGCATGATAGAAGCAGACAAAGACCACCTGATCACAGAGGAAAGTGATGCTGCTTACAGAAAGTGTCCTGGAGTCAACAATGTAGCCTATGTGGTGAGTAGCACAGGCAAACGATGACATCTGTACAGTTTTCCATAAACCGCCTTATGCCCGAATCTGTCTGTAAACATGTTCTGTTTATTCCAGTCGGATCCTGACCAAGGCCAAGGATCCCCTCACTGGAGCCCCTCCCCCACAGACGATGTCTTCCTGGTTCCTGGTTGCTCTCCTCCAGGCCAGGCCCCTCCCCCACCCCCCTACATGCCCCCACAGCCCACCATTGAGGAGGCGCGGCAGCAGATGCACTCCTTGCTGGATGATGCCTTTGCTCTAGTTTCTCCCACCTCTCCGGGCAGCTCAGCAGGGATCACTCTCCCAGGAGTGAACTCTAACCTTCCTACTTCCAGCCCACTGGGCCGGGGCCCCAGAGCTTGGGGTTCCCCATACGCAGCTCTGGGACCTATTCCTGATGTAAGTAGCCAACCAGCTGCTTGTATGTGCAAGAGTATATTCTGTGGTATTGATATTGGAGAATTGACTGTTTTCAATCGATTTTGCGTTTATTTGTGGGATCATTGAGAAAAGAATGCAAAACAAAAAATATATAAGCATTTCTTACAACAGAGCAGCAAACTGATAAAGGTAACCTCTATAGTATTCACTATTGCCTGACTTTCTCAAGGTTTTTTCTACTCATTCTCAGCATGAAGCCGATGTCTTCTAGTTTAAGCATGTCTTCTAAGCAAACTAATCAGTTAAGTATTCCTCCATCTGTCACCCGGTGGAGCTGCGACCTTTGCAGCCCCTGTCAGCTGTCTTCTGTGTCTAAGAGTGTGCAGTAATATACCCTACATATGCTTGATCTGCATTACCTCCGTCAGCATAGCCTGGTTTAACATACAGGCATATCTCATCTCTGAATAATGAGCTCCGTGTTTGCTTTTGTATTTCTTTTTGTTGATAGTGTAGCCCTGGAATTCATTTTATATTTATAGTATGGTTCACTGATATATTTATCACATTTGACATTATTGACTAAACTCTCAGAGACAAACTAAACATTATATTAAATATTTCTTAAAAATTCATACTGTGCTGCAGCGCTGATACATTTGTTGACAATTAAGTTCGTGTTACATTAACCTGGGATTATTTTCACCCATAAAAACTCTATTTCCTCATCTGAAATTATGAAAATGTGATGGTTATGTTGTAATGTTATAGTACTAAAACCAAGCAGAGTGTAGTCTTGTCTTTATATTCCCATTCAACTTCTCCATGTTTTTACTTAAGTACATTTTATTGCTATTTTGGTTTAGATTTGCATTCATCCAGGTCATGCCAAGTTTAGTCTAAAGACAAACAATCTCCAACTCCAAACAGAAGTCCAGTTGCCTCACATTTAAACTTCTAGGGTTTTACAGCTATCAATAAACATGAATCAATACTCATCTTTTACAGGTTTATTACTTCAGTATCCTGTAAAAGGTCAACTGTAAAAAAATATCCGTTCTTTGCTTTTGTAAGAAATAAAAGTGTCTTTTCTTGTCTTCCCCAGAGGTTCAGTGAGTCTTCTCCTTCTGCCCAAGGCCTGATATCAAGGTTAGTATAACAACTGATCAAAGGTGAGCATTCATGTTTTACGTGTTATTTGACATCCTCTCCTTTTTACACCTGAAGGATTTCTTATCGATCAGTCCGGCCTAATTCCCCCCTCTAAGCCCTGTGGCAGGGTTTTCCTTTAGGTGGATCCACTAAGCTGGGCTTCATAAATAATGAAAGAAGAGTCATTTCTATTTTATTGGTTTACTAGAGCAGACCCATTCTCTGTTATTGTAACTGGCTTCCAAAAAAGCCAGTTATATACATCAAATATGTAACATACATCAAATATATGAGCAGCTTTTATCAAGTGATGCAAGGTAATGCAAGCAACATCCTAGCCCTGGACATTTGAGCATTGTGGAGCAGAAATATCATGGGTGGTATAAATTTAAAATTAGAAACACTGAAAGCTATATGACCTGCATGAGACCAATTTTAAATTATATCTTGCACCACATGCCGCAAACCAGCAGAAGATTTTGTATAACCGGGTTGACCAACCCAGTTGTTAGTGTAGTCATTCTTGTATGAGCTGTCCATCAATCTGTCCCTTAACAGGATAGCCTCACACGGTATGTACATGTTGCTGCGTTGATAGAAAAAGCGGATTTGGACGTCAAAGTTGTCTTGAAAGGTTCTGTTGATATAAGTGTAGTGTAGACTCAAGCTAAGGGAAAAAAGGCATTAAATTTTTCACATTTAATGAAAACATGTTTCTTTGTGTTTCAGGCGGGGCCTTGGATCAAGCCACCTGCCGCCAGGAGAAACAGCAGACCAGTGTGAGCATATCCAACCAGACAGCCTGTATGCCGGCAAGGTCCTCTACACGGGTGAGATCCCCCTGTCTGCCAGACCAAGACCAGTAGGGGGAACTGCAGGTACCAGTAGAAACTGCCCTCAGGCAGACGCAGAGGTTCTCTTACTAATCATGTTCATACAAAAAGACAGAAACAAACTTCACTATTAACACATAGTATCAGGGTTTTTTTGTTGTTGTTGATGCTGTGTGTTTTATATCACTTCCAAATACAACGTTTCAACGTTTACAATCTTCTGAGGAACGTGCCAGGCACCGTTACTGCAAGTGTGTTTGTGTGTAGGCGCCCAGCTCCATCATCTTACACAGGTGGGATTGTCCAACCGGATGAATGGTTACCCAGTAGGAGTCAGGGCTACTCCAGGTCCCAACGGGGGCCTTGGTTGGAACCACTACCAAGAAGAAAACGTTGGCAGAACGAATCCTGACAAAGAGGCAGTGAGTGCTTTATAGATATCACTTTAAGAAGAACGGCCCTGTATTTTATCCATTAAGACTGAAGTTAAATGGATGAATAAAATTTATTTCAAGTTTTAATCAGCAGACCTCTCAAAAAGTCAAAAAATCATTAATAATCTCATGTAAGAACCCAAACCTGATGATTTCTCTCTAGTGCTGTGAATTCGCATGAACACCACATGTACATTAATTCACGCCTGAAAAGGATAACAGACATAAGAATCTAATCCGGTCGTGCTCGTCTGTCCATCTGTCTTCCTGTCTATACAACCTGTTCTGTTGGCTCTTCCTTGGTTCCCGAATCGTCCTGATTACTCATCCTTTTCTGTCTTCCAGATGTCCAGAAGCAACGACAGAGAGTCCTCGGCACCCCCTGTACACCTGGAGCCACCAGAGGTGGGCTATCTATCTGCCCCACCACCCCTGGACACATCTCCTCCGACTCACTCCTCTGCGTCCCTGATCAAGGCCATTAGGGAGGAGCTGTTGCGTCTCTCACAGAAACAGGCAGCTGTGCCCAGTTATCACAGCTGAAGCCCCGACCCCTGGTCTGTAGCTCTAACCAGTCATACCACTGACCCTGACGAAGCCGACAATGCTTCCTATGGAAGCAGACATAGTCCTGCTAAACTGAAGTGAAGTGGTGCCTAATAGAGATTTCTACTTGAAGGGGGTTCCTGCACTGAACCTGGAGTTATTGGATAGTCGATATAACTGAGACTGTTCAAAGTAGAGGATCCAATCTACAGTCCGTCACTCGAGAGATGGTGTAATGAAATTAGGAACTTAATGAGCGGTATATGCTGGAGCTTTCAAAATAAGATTACGTGACATCCTTCTGCCATGTGTTTGTCCTGCATTTCGGTGTGGATCAGGGAAGGATCTTGCCAAGTTCTGGCCACTGCATAATTCCACACTTTGGACTTTTTTGAGATCTTGCTGCATTCCTGCGGATGCTGCGTCCTGTGTCACAGCTTCATTGTAATGCTGCCTTAACAAACCAGAAATACATCCCAAGATACATTTTTCCATTTTTAATTCCATCTTTATTTTAACTACCATGCAGGTATTTTTGTGTCCTGATGCAGGTCTGGAACTTCCTGTTTCCTGCCCTGATGAGCCATGCTGTGCCTTGACACTGTGATGTCATTAACCTGACCCAATCTACTGTACTATTCTAAAGTGAGATCATAGTTCACATCCAGCAAACCGCTTAAGACATGATGGGCCATCTATACAGACTAATAACATGAAGAGAAACTACCTGTTCATTGTGTATTAACTGCAATAAGACAGAGTTACTCAGAGTGGTTACTTTTGACTCACAACGCATGTTTTTGAAGGACAACATGCACACATGTTCTGTATTTTTATTTTGTTAAGTAGCTAACAAACCGCTCCATTGACATAAAAACATGGCCTTGAAGTCACTTGGAAGCAGGTTTTTGAAACAGAGATGCAAATGTGTTCCAAACAATAAGAATTTGAGAACGGAAGCGTTTTGTGTGTACTTAGTATTTGGCTGTAACCCGATGCACTGTAATCAGACTACTTGGTACTGCTCAGGTCAGTCAAGATGAAATTCCTTACAGACAGATAAGCGTTTTTGACAGCTTGATAGACCATGTGGAAAAATTGTTGCTGTAAAACAGACCATCTGTTTTAACATTAACATGTATTGGCCATCTGTTGAATAATCATCACAGTTTAATGCAGTATTTCATATTAGCTTTGCCTTTTTTGTCAACACAGGTGGTAAAATCGTGTACTGCATTTGTTGTCATGTTTTACGTCAAACAGTCAAGTTCCCCTGAAATGTCTCTCAACTATTGTACTGGTTGGAAATAGTTCTAGGTTTATGTTTACCCCTCTCATGATATATCGTGAGGTTTTGGAGGCCGAGGTGGTATTTTTATTTAAATGAAATTAAAAAAGAAAGTAATTATAGATTAAAAAAAAAAACGGGGTCTGAAAATGTTTCCCAGTGTTTAACAGTGTTAAAAATGTCTCATTATAAAAACATAAGCACCAGCTCTTTGGCAGAATCATTCTATGGATGTTTCCCATCCTTTTCTCTTTCAGATGCGACGTGCCTTTTGAACTCACTTGATCAGATTTACAGTCGTTCCCTGTGTATCCTGTTTTATTTGCATTCAGTCTTTCCCATCCAGGATACCAGCTTAAGCTTCAATAGTAGTTTGAGCTAGAAAGGACTTAAGTGTGACATTATGACTGATGTATCATTCCTCTGTGTGTTCTTGGTTTCATTTTTGTTTTTCTATTTCATTTGTGGGGTTTTTCTGTCTCACTCTGTATGCCTCCCTCTGCTGGTTCTGTACTGTAACAACAGCCCACACTCCAGTCTTCATCTTCACATCTTTTTTAAATATTTTTATTGTCTTTGTAATCTGTGTTTTGTTCATCTATTTCTATTTTCGTTAAAAGGATCTGTTGGCTGGCCCAACTTTATGTGTAACTGATTGATCGGTTGATTGATTAATTGATTATTGTATTATTTTTGTCTTTTCCCAAGCGCATAATTCTTGAAACACAAATGTGTATTTGTATTTAGTAGTTCCCACTCAACATGGCTTAATATTCTATGATCATAAGTGTTACTCTGGGTGTGATTCATTGTGTTGACACTGTCTGTGAAACAATGTTCACAAACATTTTCACTATTTGACCAGTAGACTTAGCGATTCCAGTGTTGTAATTAAACTCCACCCTTAATCTGAGAATCGATTCGTTCATTTTAATCTCAATTTTACATTAAAAGGAAATGAATAGCAAAAATACACATTTGCATCATCAACTTAATCTGACATCAACATCAGCGCTCTGGAAGGCGTTTTTACCACAAATGACCAGATGATGTCGCTACAATGCATAAAAACAAATTGTCTTACAGATGACGTACCCACTTCTCAAGGATATTTCTAAATGTCTCTGAAAACAGATCAGTTATATTTGCCCTTTCCAACTAACTGAGTAATTGCCAACATGAAAATATTACCTGAGTTTGACTTTTTCCATGTTGATCCATCACTCTTCTTACAGAGATTGAAATAATCAACAGTAACATCCATTATTAGTAAAAACCAGTGTGTGGATCACATGTAAATTTGCAGTGCTGCTGTGAACAAGACAAATCTGCATCTGCTGTAACTCCTTTTGGTGCCAGTCGGTCTCCATATGCACCAAATCTGTTGTGGACTTATTGTATGCATTCCATTGTGTTGAAGGAGTACTTCCTGCTCATGTATCGAGTTCTGTCTCATCCCATCAGATACTTCTACCCTCTAATCCCGTCACAGGATCTGCTACTAAATGGTTTGCAAAGCGCCTGAGCTCACCTCACATGAGGGGTGTGCACAGCTCAGCAAGTGTGAAACAGACAGACAGATACACGTATGTAAGCATATAACACCTGACCTGGAAATGATCTGATATCGGATCCGTCACAGAGAATCGTTGACTATTTATTTGAAAACTTCCTGCTCTGTCTGCATCCCCTTATGTCTGATCTCCTGCCAGCCCTAAGCAGTTTAACTCTTTATCTCTTCCAGGACATTGGTGAGACTCATTTCTATCCACACACTCATGCAGTGAAATGATATTCATCAAGCTTTTCCACCTTCCCAACTGCAGCACTAACTGTAAATATGAACATTTTTACATATTTGCCAGGCCGTATTTCATCTACAGAAATCCAACAACCATCTATCCATAAGTAATTATGGTAAATTATGGTCTTTGTGGACAAATACTTTTTTTAATATTCATGTAAGCTGAATGCCTTCCTCTTCCCCTCACTGTCCCTGGCCCTACACACACACACACACACACACACACACACACACATACAGTCGTCCCATCTATGCTCAACTCGCCGCATCTAGCTCACCTCACAACAAGAGCACACCCATGAGTTAATCTGGATCATGGCGGTAATTACTGGCCGGGTGTCCAGCCAGTTGGAGGATATGAGAGTAGGTATGAGGAGGGAGGCAACTGTCCTCTAAGGGAGGAGTCAAATAAGCAGTTCAACCCACCGACCTTGGAGAAAACTATGAGGGAGGGAGGGAGGCAGAACAGATCTAGGCATTAGCATACTGACAGAGTTCCAACACTGCAGTTCTTCAAGCACTCCTGCTTGTTAGTCTGCCAGTGAAAGACAGACAGACAGGCTGGGCCGGAAGGAGGACAAGTGTGGAGCTAACCCTTGACAGATGAGAGAAAAGAGGATCACTACCTTTTCACTGAACCAAGCACAGAATTAAGAATTTGTGAGTAGACTTGTCAGATTGCCTTTCACTGTCAGAGTGTGTGTCTGTAGCTGTATGTGTCTGTATGGCAGCAGCTGTAATGATCACACCTCAGGAATTTATGCAGGCAGCAGGAAGAGTTTCTCCACACTGTCTTTCCACACACTTTATTATTATAACCAAGACACTTGTGATTAGGGCTGACTTAGTCTGATGCAGTGGAGTTGATGAAATCTGTGTGCTGTATGTGCTTATGGGGTGTGTACACTCTGGACGCCATAGTTCATGTTGTTCCTCCAGCTGCCTGTCAGACAGATGCATTCTTGTGGTGTGATGACGATGAGTGAGCAGGTATTTTTATCATGTTTCAGCGCCAGTGCGATGGGAGGACATGGTCCTTCACCCTGCTTGTTTACCAGCGTACATGTGCTATTATGCAACGCAGGACACGCTGCATCAGAGCAGCAGTGGCTTAAAGAGAGGGTAACAGAGACACTGCAGCAGCCGGGCATCTTCTGCAGCATCCTGCCATGTGCCAACTGGTACTGCTGTCACTGCGAGTGTCATCTGTGCACGTGACATTTTTTACAGTGGAATGAAACAATTCACAAACACGATTCTCAGCTGATTCTAGTTTCTGTCATGTTTCCCTTCTGTATTTTGTTGTATTGCAGCTTGTTAATCTGGTGATTTTATTGTAAATGCTCCACAGTGCCGGTTATCTTTGCTCTGTAATTGGGTGATTTTCTCGTTTCTCTGTCCGGCATTGGCATCAGGAAACAGAAAGAGGGCAAGTCAGCGTTTATTTGGAGGAAAACATGCAGTATGAAAAGGTTTCCTTTGACACGTGTGTACACAGTGAGAGATACAAGCGATCTCACGTTTACCCAACCCCTTTGTCACCATTGGACAATCACCCCAAGGTCACAGTTCAGGTTATCTCCATCTCCATCCCTCTATCTCCCTACCAGGCTCTACTGTATCAGTAGACACATGGTGACATTGTGTTTTGCTATGATGAGTAGGAGGGAGCACTCATGTGATTTTCAAGGGGGAGGTGAATAGCTGTCATTCATAGGAGCTTGGTTTGCTCAACAACTGCCCCCTAGTCTGACTTCAGATACTGATCCCGACTGTCAGCTGCTGCCGGGTTCGTCCACACTCGGACCGTTGTCTCAGGCCCGTTGTCTCAGGCCCATCCAGAGAGTTTAACACATCAAACATGTTTTTGTGTTCGATATTAGGTAGGATGGAGAAAACAAAAGCTGGGAAAACAAAATGTTGATGAATGAAGCATCTCCAAAAAAAGTTACAGGATGATTCGTGCTGCTTGCGTTCAAATTAATTTCTTGAAGATTTAATCACTATTATGTTGTCAGATGAGGACTAGTCATCCATTACAGGAGAGATAAACGGAGAGGTTTTCCTCATTACTCTGAACTGCAGACAGTGTTATCAATATTCAGTAGAATCAGACATTTGATGTGTTTCATTCAATAGAAATACCCAAACTAAAGCACATGGTGGTGCAATGAACAAGATTCATACTTTTATGCAAAGGTGGTGAACGCCGGTGGTGTTTAAGCTGAGATAAATTGGTAATATCACTGCTTAGAAATCAAAAATCCCTTCTTAAAGTTGAAAGTCGTGCATTAAAATGAGAACTTGAGTAAAATCTCAATGAAAAACATATCATTACTGTTTTGCATAGGTTTTATCCTAAAACATCATAAATCTGCCTGCTGTGCCCCAACCGATCATCTCACAGTGTTAATCCCCGTTGTCAGACATTGGATCTCTCTATCTTGTGGGCTAGAGCCTCTGGACTGTTTCAGAGACGTCAGCAGCAGAATGCAGCTCTGGCAGGACCATCCAGGCAGCAAGCGTGAGCATGCATGAGGAAGAAGAGACCTCTAAAGGTCAATGAAGCCATTTCACTAAGTGCACTTTACATGTTTACTGTGCAAGATGTGCATTTTTAATTGAATGCTACAGCAAAAGTGGCGCACATGCGGGTTAAACATTGGTGGAAGTCATCAGCAATGACTTCCACCAGGAAGGAGAACGTTTTCTACATTTACTCCTTTTGTATGCAAGCACAATACAAACTGGCCTGTGTTTTTGTCTCTATGCTCGCAGCATGCAGCGCCTCTTTGTGAACTGTCTGGTCGCTAATCATCAGATTATCCTGTTAGGATATAATATCTCTAAAAGCTTTGTTGTGGTCAGTAGGCATTGTTTCTTGTCTGCTCTAACTTGTTGTTTTGTTGATCAGTGTTGACTGCACAACAGACCTGCTCAGCATTTTTCTAATAACATGTAATTTGTCTTTTTTGTTCTAAGAATGCAGCTTTTGTTGAAGACTTTATTTTGGTTATTTGTGGAGGCAGATGGAAGTGATTTTTTTTTTTTTTACACTGGAGCACAAAGTATCATTACTGTGATCCCTGAAGAATGACTGTGGACAGGCAGTGACTAAGCACCACTCTATAAATAATCTCAGAGCCTGTGTTTGCGTCTGATGGCATCTAAGGAACAACCACAGGATACAAAGCATTCTAAACACCAGTGAACACAGTTGGTATTCCACTTTAATATTCGATATTGCTGGAAATCCTCTCTGTGTCTCCCCCTGTCTCATATCTTCCGACAGCTTATTACCCATCCCAAATAGACATAGATATACTTTAATGATCCCAAACGGGGTAATTCAAAAACAACTGCACCAAAAAGTTTCATTCCCAAAATGTGATCATCTTGGGTCATGGTTTATTAAAGATTCATTGAGATGAGCACTGTTTCCCTGGCATGTCTTCTTGTTCCCCTTGGAGTTTAGCCAACCTCACCAGCAGATATCAGAAGAATGCAGTGTGCTATGCTCAGAACACAATGAAGAACTACCGGGGTATGAACAAAACAAGCGTGAAAAGGTTGAATACTTTGGATAGAGCTCCGTTTTCTTTGCCCGTGTCCTCTGATTGTGGCCCAGATTCAGCGATGATGATACAGGCAACCACCAACAGATCCTGTGTCATCATTTTATCCTTCTTTCATCATCTTGTCCTTTATTTACTATGATGGTTTATTTCCAATTTGTGAAAATGAAAGTAACTTGGTGTTTAATTAGGAGCGCATTCATTGGTCTCTATGGGAAACATATGGGAACCACATGGTCATGAGATTACTTTGCTGTATTGTTAATCAGATTTCCCATCGAATACACACATTATGTTTGGTGAGAGAGAAATTGAGCATGTAAGTAAACAAAGTCAACAAAGACATAAAGCCGGTTGGACTTTTCCTCTCAGAGGTTTGTTCAGCACAGACATCTGCTTCGGTTTAGTGCTTGTCAAACGTGTTGTATTATGCCAACATATATTTTGTTTACACCTGTATCTAACTAAAATGTTTCAGATGGTGCTGAACCGCACTGTAGGTCCTAAAACACAACATTCAGCTGCATTTGGTTCAGAGTAGTGAATTGGGGTCCATTAACATTAACACTGCTTTTGTTTTTGTTCATTTGGGAAGATATTTAATGTTATACAAGAGTTTGAATGTCTTGATTATGGCAATAATAATCAATGTTGTTCTATAAATATTAATTGTGTCAAATATGTCTTTACAAGCGCCTCAATCCTAATAACAAATCCACACAATAACTGTCACCCTGTTCCTTCAGCTTTGTGGAGCATTTTACACTTGTGTTGTCTTAAGAAATGGAAATTACCCACCAGAGAAAACACCTTCTGTCTTTTTTCAATTGAAAATGTGATGGCTCTATTTACTCTAAAATCTTTATATTTCCATGGTTACCGTACACCACTAGGTGTACATCTTTACACCACTAGGGTGTAAAGATTGAGGGTCCTTTTTAACCCTGCAGTTGTGTGATCAGTTACACACCACAAAATCCATCATCGCACGCACTCACAAGACCAAAAGTAATTATTGGAACAAATAATTAAATTCCATCTTCTTGAAGATGGATGGATGGATGGATGAATGAATAACTATTTTCCTTTACCCCTCTGAAGTCCAAGCACACAGATTTGTACGCTGTCCACATGCAAGAAGATTGATTTTATATCCTTAATATTCAAATTTCAATTTCATTTTATTTATATTTATTGTTATGATTTCCATGCGTGGCAGACGTTCCAAAAAAAAGTACATAAGGAATATATGCAAATAACATACTAATAATTCAGGATGTCTTTGTTTCCCAGTAATAACAATCGTGGTTAAAAAAATTAGAATAAAAGAGATAATTTTGCACTGAATAATTCAGAACAAAACTACTACCTGATTTTAATCTGAATGAGCAAATCATCTAACTCTATGAGCATCTCCTGTCATTATGTGGGTGGTCATGCTGATTGCTCAAAAGGTGCAGACAAACCGAAGAAGCATCGTATGAATCTGAAATCACAGATAGATACCGCTATACTGTTGTTTTATCACATACAGGGATGGCAAAAAGCCTCCAATGGTGACGACCTCAACAACTGAAACTTGCTAGTATACTCTCAACTCTCAACTCGTTGGCTTTAACGCTGACAGGCAGGGTAACAGGGGTGATGGTTTGAGGTCACACAGGGGGTCAAATGTTCACATTCATAAATAGATACAACACACATTTGGATGCTTGATTCATGTCCACAAACTCATACTCAGAGTCCGGAGGGGGTCTTCACTGCAGCTGTCTCCCTGGTTCTTAATCCCAATCCCACCAGGATCAATTTCCAGGCAGGCGGTGTGTCAGTCTGCAAGCTATGAAACCAACTCTCAGTGGTAATACTACTACTGCTCATAACGTTTTACAAATACATATGCAGAGAATGTCAAAGATTCACGTCACAAATGCCATTGCCTTGAACAACATGTGAGGTAGCATTTCTAATTATGGGATTTTTGGTGAGCCTAATAAAATTATTTAATTGACAACAAAATATCAGTTTGTTTATCTACTGATTTTTAAGAGAGGGTTCCTACTGACATATTTACACCTATGCACCTTCATCTAATAGACAGACTGATATTTTATATGTTAACTTTGTATGACTGTCCCATTAGGCAAAACAAACACTGTTTTAACAGTGTTGGTTTCTTAAAATATTTCTCTCAAAATATTTTCGTAATTTTGCTATCAATCAAGTGCACTTTTCTCCTCATCACAACAGCACTAAGCAAACACTCATGTAGCCTAGTAGTTAATGACACAATGGCCCGGTGGGCTCTGCCTAAGCTTGGTGGGAGACGGTGCTGTGGTGGAAGTGGACACAGTCCTAACAAATGAACACTAGATTGAAGAAGGCTCATCTGACAGGATGGGGAATCCAGCAGGCCAAATTCATGAGAACCAGGCAGAAAAATGCTTTGGCGCTGCTGGGGAGCAGTTGGGGTTGTCTTGAGAATAGTGTGCTCCCATTTTTGTATTATCCGCATGTTTGTAATTTTCTGGAGCTGGTTCAGCTTCAGCCCACCTGCCACATGGACCGCAGGAATCTTTTTTGCCAGATGTGTTTCGTGCATACTTGTTGAATGTGGCTGTGCTCTGAGTGTGGTTGGGCTCAGTTTTATTCTTGGATATTTCTTTTCTAAGTCAAGGGCAAATGGGTTCACGCAGGCTACAGCTGCACTTGAAGGTTCAGACTTCACCTGCTTCTCTTTGTCCTGTCCGACCAGAACCTGAGTCAATCTCTTTACCTTTGGTTTTACCTTGCCAGTGAGAGTTTGAGGAAGTTTTGCGATGGGCTTGTTGGTTGTGTGGCGGTGACGCAGACAGCAGTGCAAAGACACTGTTATTTTATTGTTATTATTCTGTTTAAGGAAGTATTTAAGTGCTACAACAAAGTAATTTTATTGTGTTTACTGTCCAAATGTCCCTCTGCACAGGTAGGCTATAATTTGGCTAAAAATTATTCCATCATTTGAAATCTTGTCCAACAGTTTTTGTTCTTGGTGCTGTTGTCTGTTCTGGGGAACTGGAAGTCAAAAGTCCATATTTCAAGATGACTCACATCTGTGGTATAAGTTATTTTTAAACTTGTTATTTGCTTTATCACATCATACTTCAAATTAAATCCATCTTTATTCTGTATGATAATATTTAAGATGAAACACCGTTTAGTATGGCCGTTAGCATACGGCCATACTATTTACCCCGGGAGTTCAGTCACGTGATCTCCCTCTGTGTTTACATGCCTCCATCGGCCAATGCAGCCGCTGCATGTGAGAAGATCATCAGTGTCGTTGCACGGCTGCAAACCAAACATCCAGAAGCCTTCATGATTATTTCTGGAGACTTTAACCATGTCACCCTAGACACTGGCTTGGCTGCTTTCCACCAGGTTGTTAACTGCCACACAAGGAAGAAAAGGAAGATTGACCTACTGTACACCAATGTTAAAGAGGCATACAGAGTCACCGCCCTGCCTCCACTGGGCAAGTCAGACCACAGCCTGGTGCACGTTCACACCCAGTACACCCCCCGGTCCAAAGACAGGCAGTCTCTACACGCACCATCAGGAGATGGACTCCTGAAGCAGAGGAGGCTCTCAGAGACTGCTACAACACCACAATCTGGGACGCACTGCTGGGTGGACATGGAGAGGACATCGATGGGATGACCCACTGTCTGACGGACTATATCAACTTCTGTGTAGATGTGGTTGCCCCCACCAAGACAGTTCGGTGCTATCCAAACAACAAGCCCTGGATAACACAGGATGTCAAGGATGTCCTCAACAGGAAAAAGAAGGCTTTCAGGACGAAGGATGAGGAGGAGATGAGAGAAGCACAGAGAGAGGTCAGATGCTGCATAAAGGAGGCCAAGGACTCTTTACAGGAGGAAGGTGGAGCAGCAGCTGAGCACCAACAGCATGGGGGACGTCTGGAAAGGTGTGAGAAATATCACTGGACACAAAGCAAGGACCAGAACAGAGGTGGGAGGGGTGCAGAGAGCCAACGACCTGAATAACTACTTCAATAGGTTCAACCAGGCCCCCCCACAGCACCCCCTATCACCCCCCACCCTCATGACCTCAGCAGCAGCTCACCAGCCTCACCCCTGTCCCATGGCCTCCTTCCCCCTTCCACAGCAGCAAAGTGGCCCCACAGTTTGCCTAACGGGAAAAGGTCAGGGTGGACGACGCCATCCTCCATGTGCTACACCGAGCCCATTCGCATCTGGACAAGGAAAGCAGCACTGTGAGGATCCTTTTTCTGGATTTTTCAAGTGCCTTTAACACCATCCAGCCCTGTATACTACAGGAAAAACTCCTACAAATGCGAGTGGACCCCGGCCTGGTTGCTTAGTTCCAAGACTACCTCACCGACAGACCACAGTTCGTCAGGCTAAAGGACATCACGTCTGATATTGTGGTCAGCTGCATCGGTGCTCCACAGGGGACTGTCTTGTCTCCAATCTTCTTCTCCCTGTACACTGCAGAATTCTGCTACAACTCAGAACTGTGTCACATCCAGAAGTACGCAGATGACACAGCTATCATGGGATATATAAGGGACAATGAGGAGGAGGAGTATAGATGCCTGGTGAAGGACTTTGTTGACTGGTGTCACAGCAACAGCCTGCAGCTCAACACCTCCAAAACTAAAGAGCTGGTCATTGACTTCAGGAGGGACAGACCCCAACCTAGACCAGTTCTGATAGGAACGGAGGAGGTGGAGATTGCACAGGCCTATAAATATCTTGGGCTGTGGCTGGACAACAAGCTGGACTGGACCAGCAACACAAGGCAGCTGTACAAGAAAGCACAGAGCAGGATGTACTTTCTGAGGAGGCTGAGGGCATTCAACATCTGCAGGAAGCTCCTGAGGATGTTCTATCAGTCTGTGGTCGGCAGCGTCCTGTCGTTCGCTGTGGTGTGTTGAGGAGAGAGCGTGACCAAGGCGGATCTCTCCAGGATGGAGAACCTGATCAGGCGGGCCAGCTCAGTGGTCGGAAAGTCGGGAAGCTGGACTTCTGGCAATGGTGGCAGAGAAGAGAACCTTGGACAACCTGCTGGACATGATGGACAATGACAGCCACCCTCTGCACATCGTTACCAACAACCAGAGAAGCCTGAGAAGCATGACCAGCCAGAGGCTGTGCCTTCATCCCCCAGCCATTAAACTGCTCAACTCCTCTCTGGGGGAGACGAAGAAGAAGAAAGTCCACACAAGAGCTGAGGGATGACACAGACAATACAGCAAAAACAATACAGACACTATAGCCATTTCACTATACCCATACTTAACCAGGCCTGTTTATTTTTTATTTCTATGCCTATTTATTATTTTCTATTTGTATATTCTTGATGTGTTATTTATTACTCTTTCTATTTGGTGTTGTACTACTTTCTATGTGCTGGTGCTTTCTGTGTGCTTTTTCTGTGTTTTGTGTACTTACTGTGCTGTGTGCGACGGAGAAATTAATTTCCCTGACGGAACTTCCTTAAGGGATAAATAAAGTTATACTCTACTCTACTCTACTCATTTGACTAGCAGCTGTAAAGTATTCTGTTCTCAAATACATGTTTAAAGGAATTCAGTCAACTAGATGTATCACAATCTAAGGAAAGGATTACTGAATTGTTTTGTTCCTCAGTTATCCACTTTCTTGTGAAAATGATGAAGAAAATTGTTTCACAGTTAAAGGAATAGGTCTCATAAGATTATCAAGTTTTATTTAGCCTTGCCTGTTTTATAATCCATGATATTTAAGTTTCCGGATACAGAGGCCCCAGAGATCAAAGTATTATTTCATAACTTCATACCTCAAGTTGAAGTGACACACACCCTACAAGGCATCTCAAGTGAGTTCATGACTCATCTCTGAGATTATCAGAATAGCTGCTCGCTGACGTGACTCACATCTGTTGACATCTGTTTTTGGTTTCACAACTAATTAATGAAATGATGTTTGCAGTGTGTGTGTGTCTGTGTGTGTGTGTGTGTGTGTGTGTGTGTGTGTGTGTGTGTGTGTGTGTGTGTGTGCATGCGTGTGTGCGCGTGCGTGCATTTGTGTGTGTGTGCAATTCTGAGCTTATTTAATGCCAACTTTGGTTGACCAAGTAAATCTATGCAAGTTGGTAAATATTTCAAAGTCGCAAATCACAATGAATTTTTAGTGGACCATCTAGACAGCCATGACTGACATTGACACTAAAACCCTTTTGCCCTCAGGGTCAACTGCACTAACATTACTGATCTTAATGGCTTTTTTCATTTCACGCAATCATCAACTCAAACACTTTGTAGGCTCAGTCAACCAAAACACATTCAGAGGTGATGACATTTCTGACAACCTTCAGGCTTGCTTTGTGTCAAGCTATAATTATCCATTATCGCCATCATACATGCTAAAGTCAAATGAGTTAGCTAAACATAATAGCATACCCAACATCTGCATCCGAGCACTGGCCATGAGCATGCAAACATTTAGTCGCTGGATGCAAAGCCTCCTGCAGTGATCATATGGTGTCAGATTAATGCTGCTTTTCTGTCGTAGTCGTCTGACCCTACAAACTCTCATGTTAGCCGCTACAGCTTGCTCTCAGAGATTAGTTAAATGTTTGTATGATTTAATTCCATGTAATTCTGTTGGATGAGTGTTTGTTCTCTTGATTTCACTCTATGGTTGTGAAAGAATCTACAAAGCACACCAAACAAGTGTTGGCAGGGAGAAGAATGAATGGCTCTGAACACCCTGTGGAGGGAAGAGAAACCAGTGCAACCCAAAGAACAAAAGCAACAAACGCAATTTGTTTTTTCATCAGAAATTTCCTTCTTTTTGATAAAAAAGTAAAAACTGCCTCTCAGTATCATATTCATTCAACACATCTCTGATAAGTCTTCCCTGATTACTAGGATTGAGATGGGTACTCGTTTCAGATTAGTATCCAGTACGGATAAAGCATTTTTGACAAGTATGAGCACGATAGGAGTAAAACTCGTCAACACTCGTGCTCATGCTGAAGAATCCTCAAGACAATATTTTCACGGCCTTCATTTGCTTCTTCTTCTTCTTTTCCTTTTGGCTTTTCCCTTCAGGGGTCGCCACAGCGAATCAACCGCCTCCATCTAACCCTGTCCTTTGCATCCTCTTCTCTCACACCAACTACCTTCATGTCCTCTTTCACTACATCCATAAACCTCCTCTTTGGTCTTCCTCTAGGCCTCCTGCCTGGCAGTTCAAAACTCAGCATCCTTCTACCAATATATTCACTATCTCTCCTCTGGACATGTCCAAACCATCTCAGTCTGGCCTCTCTGACTTTATCTCCAAAACCTCTAACATGTGCTGTCCCTCTGATGTACTCATTCCTGATCCTATCCTTCCTGGTCACTCCCAGAGAGAACCTCAGCATCTTCATCTCTGCTACCTCCAGCTCTGCCTCCTGTCTTTTCCTCAGTGACACTGTCTCTAGACCAAACAACATCGCTGGTCTCACCACAGTTTTGTACACCTTTCCTTTCATTTTAGCTGAAACTCTTCTATCACACATCACACCTGACACTTTTCTCCACCCATTCCATCCTGCCTGGACACGCTTCTTCACCTCTTTTCCCCACTCTCCATTGCTCTGGACTGTTGACCCCAAGTACTTAAAATCCTCCACCTTCTTGATCTCTTCTCCCTGTAACCTCACTCTTCCACTTGGGTCCCTCTCATTCACACACATGTACTCTGTCTTACTGCGGCTAACCTTCATCCCTCTCCTTTCCAGGACAAACCTCCACCTCTCTAGCTTCTCCTCCACCTCGTCCCTACTCTCACTGCAGATCACAATGTCATCTGCAAACATCATAGTCCATGGAGATTCCTGTCTAACCTCGTCTGTCAGCCTGTCCATCACCATAGCGAACAAGAAGGGGCTCAGAGCTGATCCCTGATGCAGTCCCACCTCCACCTTGAACTCCTCTGTCACACCTACAGCACACCTCACCACTGTCTTACAGTCCTCATACATGTCCTGCACCGTTCTAACATACTTCTCTGACACTCCAGATTTCCTCATACAATACCACAGTTCCTCTCTGGGCACCCTGTCATAAGCTTTCTCCAGATCTACAAAAACACAATGCAGCTCCCTCTGGCCTTCTCTGTACTTCTCTATCAACATCCTCAAAGCAAATACTGCATCTGTAGTACTCTTTTTTGGCATGAAACCATACTGCTGCTCACAAATGTTCACTTCTGCCCTTAGTCTAGCTTCCACTACTCTTTCCCATAACTTCATTGTATGGCTCATCAGCTTTATTCCTCTGTAGTTGCCACAACTCTGCACATCTCCCTTGTTCTTAAAAATGGGCACCAGCACACTTCTCCTCCACTCCTCAGGCATCTTCTCACTATCTAAGATCCCGTTGAACAACCCAGTCAGAAACTCTACTGCCACCTCTCCTAGACACTTCCAAACCTCTACAGGTATATCATCAGGACCGACTGCCTTTCCACTCTTCATCCTCTTCAGTGCTCTCCTCACTTCATCCTGGCTAATCTTTGCTACATCCTGGTCCACAACAGTCACCTCTTCTAGTCTTTGTTCTCTCTCATTTTCCACGTTCATCAACTCCTCAAAGTACTCTTTCCATCTTCCCATCACACTGCTGGCACCTGTCAATAGACTTCCATCCCTATCCTTAATCACCCTAACCTGCTGCACGTCCTTCCCATCTCTATCTCTCTGTCTTGCCAGCCTGTATAGATCAGTCTCTCCCTCCTTACTGTCCAACCTAGCATACAAGTCATCATAAGCTTCTTGTTTGGCCTTTGCTACCTCTACCTTCACCTTACGCTGTATCTCCCTGTACTCCTGTCTACTCTCCTCAGTCCTCTCAGTGTCCCACTTCTTCTTAGCTAACCTCTTTCTTTGTATACACTCCTGTACCTCCTCATTCCACCACCAAGTCTCCTTATCTACTTTCTTTCCAGATGACACACCAAATACTCTCCTACCTGTCTCCCTGATCACATTAGCTGTAGTTGTCCAGTCATCTGGAAGCACCTCCTGACCACCCAGAGCCTGTCTTAACTCCTTCCTAAAGGTCATGCAATACCCTTCCTTTTTTAGCTTCCACCATTTCGTCTTCTGCTCTGTCTTTGTCCTCTTCATCTTCCTCACCACCAGAGTCATCCTACACACCACCATCCTATGCTGTTTGGCTATACTCTCGCCTACCACTACTTTGCAGTCACTGATCTCCTTCAGGTTACATCGTCTACACAAGATGTAGTCTACCTGTGTGCTCCTACCACCACTCTTATAGGTCACCCTATGTTCCTGCCTCTTCTGGAAGAAAGTATTCACTACAGCCATTTCCATCCTTTTTGCAAAGTCAACTACCATCTGTCCTTCTGCGTTCCTCTCCTGGATACCAAACCTGCCCATCACTTCCTCATCACCTCTGTTACCTGCACCAACATGTCCATTGAAGTCTGCACCGATGACAACTCTCTCACTTCTAGGTATGCTCTGCATCACTTCATCAAAGTCCAACCAGAATTTCTCCTTCTCCTCCAGCTCACATCCTACCTGTGGAGCATACCCACTAACAACATTGAACATCACACCTTCTATTTCTAGCTTCAGACTCATCACTCTATCCGACACTCTTTTTACCTCCAGGACATTCCTAACAAACTCCTCCTTCAAGATAACTCCTACTCCATTTCTCTTCCCATCTACACCATGATAGAACAACTTGAACCCTGCTCCTAAACTTCTAGCCTTGCTACCTTTCCACCTGGTCTCCTGGACACACAGTATGTCTACCTTCCTCCTCTGCATCATGTCGACCAACTCTCTACCTTTTCCTGTCATAGTTCCAACATTCAACGTCCCTACTCTTAGTCCTATACTCTTGGCGCTCCTCTTCTCTTTCTTCGTGCGAACGCACTTTCCTCCTCTCCTTCTTCGACCAACAGTAATCCAATTTCCACCGGCGCCCTGTAGGTCAACAGCGCCGATGGCGGTCGTTGTTAACCCGGGCCTCGACCGATCCGGTATGGAAGTCATATGTTTGATTCGCATCTTTGATTTGGCAAAAGTTTTACGCCGGATGCCCTTCCTGACGCAACCCTCTGTATTTATCCGGGCTTGGGACCGGCACAATAAGACACTGGCTTGTGCCCTCTTGCGGCTACATTACGGCCTTCATTTGCTTGATAATCGTTAATGACACCAGGACAGCTGTAGTCTAATAATAAATCATTCGCAGTGGTTTTATGTACAATGCAGACATCAACAAACAAAAAACTACTTTTTTTTCATAAATTGATAATCAACATCTGTAAACGAAATAATTGTAAGAAATAACTATATTAAAAACTCGATTCAAATGACTGCACTGATGAAGTTTATTTTGAAATATAGTGACTTACAATCAGTGCATTAAACGTAGGTGAAATACAGTGCGCATTTGCGCATTAACCCTCACGACTTCACCACTTTGCCCTTTTTTAGTAGGTAATCACGCGTTACCGTACGCGCATTCTATTGGCTGACGACATCCTGAAGTGCGCTCGGTACCGGGTTGCCACCCAGTGGTTGGGGACCACTGACATAGACGGATGTAACAGAGAATCGGTTAATTTTTCAAAATGAAACATCTTTCAGACTCCGAAATAAATAAAACGGAAGTAATGTAAATTATTTTTTCTTTCTGTGCAGCCCGGCACCAAATGACCCACGGACCAGTACTGGTCTGCGGCCCGGGTGTTGGGGACCCCTGCTCATAACGGACTGTCTTCACGCTCTGTGATTGGCCAGTCACACACAGCACCCGCCCCTCCCCACAGAGACTGCAGCCAGAGCATAGCAGTCGCTGCCCCACTCTCACACACAGACACACACAGAGAGAGAGACACTGACTGATCTCAGTGTTCATGGCTTCACTGTAGCTCACATTGCTTTCCTTAGGTTTTCTTCAGCTTGACTCTATTTCGGTCTATTTTGGTGACTTGGTGAACTTGTTTCTTGTTTTGTTTTGTTGCACATACCCGGTGCATTTGACTAGACAGAGCCGAAAACTGCTCTTGTCGCATTGGTCATCGCCTCCACACCTGCTTGCTCTTAGTTTGACACTTTCTCACTCCAGTTCAAATTAGTAATTTACGCACCGTATAGCTATTTTAACTGTTACGTAGCGCCCACGCACACACACGTGCTCTGTTTATCTTTCTCTCTCTTTCTCTCTCGCTCTAAAAATTTTTTAAAAAATTAAAAAGAAAAAAATTAGAAAGTTGTGTTGAGTATGACAATTCTTGTTCATGCATACTTTGTAGTTCATAATTTATAATTGCATTCGTTGTATTCATTCTGAGTTCATTAAAAACTTGTCCTGTATATAGTTCCTTTACTTTTGTGATCAAAAGCATTCAATCTCAATTCTGAGGCAGTTCTGTAAATATTCATTCATGCACTTAAGAATGTTCATGTTCTGACTTCACAAAAAAACTTCTGTAAATAGTTCTCTTACTTTTGTGATTCAAAAATTGATTTGAATCTCAATTTTGAGGCTGTTCTGTAAATAGTTTTAAAATAAACAATAAATATAACAACTTCTGATCAATCCATATCAATTTCAGACTTAAAATAACGTACCCATCCATTTCCCGTCAAACCACACCCACTTCCGGTTTAAGTCCCGCCCATCTGAATGATCTGTATTCAAGTACAGATACAGATACAGATAATTTAAATGGTTGAACAGATACAGATAGTGGTGTACTCGCTCATCCCTATTGATTACCATGTTAGCCCTACATGACTTGTGGGTGGGTTGGGGGGGTAGATTGGGGGGGCAGGGTTGAAGTGGCGACAGCGTCGGATGCTTGAGGCCCATTTATGTGACTGGAGTTTCTGCAAGTGTGGCTATTTCAAAAAACAGAGATAAGAGTCGCGCATTAAGTGTAGGAGAATGAACAATACAATTCTTTGTGTGTGTGTGTGTGTGTGTGTGTGTGTGTGTGTGTGTGTGTGTGTGTGTGTGTGTGTGTGTGTGTGTGTATGTGTGTGTGTGTGTGTGTGTGTGTGAGTGTGTGTTTTCTCAGTCATGAGGTGGGGACAGAGCTCAGAGAGTCCTCCCCGTGCTGCCGGTCTTTGGATTGGCCTCGTTCATTACAAGCTCTCTTTGTACCAGCCAGAGATCGCATGTCACAATATTTGAACAGCTGCAGACGATGGTTGTGTGTTTGCTCATTTCTATTAACACAGAGGGCAGAGATCTGGTGTGATATGATGGAGTGGGAGAATTTGGGGAGGGCAGGAGGACCACGAGATGACGATATGGTTTAGGGTTGATGTCGATATCCTTCGTTTTTTCAGTGTGGCGCAGTCTACAACACCCTGGCCTAAACCTTCATCTACCACATCAACAGCACTCAAACCACACAATGTCCTTTTTATATTTTAAAATACAATATTTATAAGACAGCTATAATGAACTGTCAAAAATTCGGGACCTGGGCCAGAGACAATAACAGATCATTTTGTTGCTATCAGACACCATTGATTGAATGCTTTTAAATCCACTGACAGCTCCATTCATGCTGCCTCGTCTCATTTCCTCTATTAGCCTAAACCTGCCAGTTTTGGTGCCGGAGAGTCACACTTCAGGTGAAGACACACCAGTAAAACTTTTTTTAAGACACAAAAAAAACCCACACTTCAATGTGTAATACTCATTTAATTTTTTTTTTTAAGAGCTGGATGCTTGTACAGCTTCTTGCATGTACAGTTGACATTGGTAGAGCGCAAAAGCCAATGTGTTTCGTGTGTGTGTGTGTGCGTGTGCGTGTGCATGTGTGTGTTTGCCTTTAGTATTTATGCAAAGCAGAGGGTATTTAGTTTCTGTCCTTGGGCTGTGTTTGTGTGCAGACCCATTGTAAAAGCTGCAGGACCGTCATGGCCGCTTTGTATCAGGTTCAATACTTGACTGAAACCATGACCTCAGCCTCGTGGGGTTACTGAGTCAAGCTCTTCCCACCTGAGAGTCAAATTTAAATTTAGAAAAACAGCATGTTCTCCAACTGTTTTTAAATAATAAGTGAAGGTCAATTCAGGGTCAATTACATTTCAGGGTTTTTTGTACAGAATGAAAAAATAGCGCTTTAGCTCAGCTTATGTTGCCTTATGCGATAAGATCGGGTTTTTATTACAGATGGACAAAATCCTCCTGCAGACCTCTTAGTGAAGATGACTGTGTTGTATATGTGAAGTGATTTGTGCAAAGCTTGGAGCTCACGGTGTAAACAGCAGCCGGGCTTGGCCTCATCTGTGGTGGTAATGAAAAAGCTTTGCTCAGGACTGTGTTCACTGGCTGCAGATTACAGTCAGCGCCTGCATGCTGCTCACTGTACAGCAGCTTTATGTCTGCTGTGGGAAGAAAAGGGAGGGTGGAGTGCATGGAAAACAGGCAAAGGAGGGAGAGAAAAGGCCGACAGAGACACACTTTGAATGAGGACGGTTACTATAGTGGTCTGGGTAGATGGCCTGACACTGTTAGGAGGCAGAGGCTGCTGAAGGGGCCTGATCAGCTACAGCCTATCAAGATTGGCAGGTAACAAAGTACTGTACACGCTTTTTAAAAATTGTTTTATCCATGGTCTCTGATATTAATTTTACTGAATCGATCAAACAATGCTTGTGTTTCCTTTATTGGGAATAATAAAGTTTTCTGAATCTTAATCACTTTGTGTTGTGAATTTATTGTGAAAAAATTTCATTTAGTTGTGTGGGGATAAATGTAGTGTATATATATGCACGCACACACACACGCACACACACACACACACGCGCGCACGCATGCACACACACACACAACTGGGACAAATGGTATTTTATACTTATATCAGATATGTCCTTCATATACATACGGTATGTGTTACATTGTATGTACAGAAGTGTCATTGGAGAGCTGTTTTTTCTCTGAGCTTACAGCCTGTGGCAGCGTGACCTGTGAACATGTGTGGTGTTATATTTCACTCTCATTCAACATGACACAAATTGCTTTCATTGAACCTTATTTTTTGGTAAGGCTTGTACAATATCTTAATATATATAATAGAATTTAAATTTACCTTATACAGAAAGCTGAGTCTAACCGGTGAAATATTACTGTTTCAGACCTGGTCCTGTGTTGCTCCTAAAATAAACCCATTATCATAACTAATGGGGCTTTTAAATGAGGATGAAAAGCACAGCATATTGGTCATGCAGACTAGAGTAGTTCAGTATTTTTCCATCTCTTATGACACTTTGTCCTGCTGAATATAAAGGAAATGAACCAAACCATCAAGCAAACATTCATTGCAGTCTAAAGTATAACCTTATAGTGAGATGATTAAACCATCTAAACCATGGATTTAGAGTTAATTACCCATTTCCATTCTGTGATTTGTCTGGCCTGTTTTTTTCTATACCAGTGTATCAACTTCATACTTCATGGCTTTCTCATTGAATTAAAGAACATGAAGATTATGCTCTGAGGAATGGAAAAGCATATGCATTAAATGGGGATCAGAATGCTTTATCAACCATGTTTTTTCCTGTGATATGTGAAAAGATACTATAACACTATAAACACAGAGTTAACTAGAAACTGAATCTGTAAAGACTTAACATGTAAAATACCAGTATTTCATAGTTGCTTTTAATGTGAGAAGGATCTGGATTTTAATATTAACCATGACTGGAAAGAAACTTTTTTCCAGCGCAACTGATCGTATTTAATTCTTCATTTGTGCCAAATAAATGTGTATTGATTTGTGCCTGTCAGGGATTGGTTGGCTAAAGTTCCAGAGTCATAACACTGCCATAAATGCTCATCAGAGACACAAACCAAACCAAGTTTGGAACTCGTGATTGGCATCTAAAGAGGAAAACTATCTTAAATACTTCCCAGAGGCTGAAACGTCTGTTTAACATTCTTTCTTTTTTAATGGTTTACAAATACTGACAAGTAATGACTTACTCCTTTTATATAAAATGATGGACTCAAACAAAGTGAGGAACAACAGATATTTATGAGAGCCTTGGGCAGCAGGCCCTCGCGTGTTATGGTTGTGTTTCAGGGGCCTGTACACACACTGTAACTAAGATAAAAAATGTACATCTGAGTGAAAAAGTAATTTCCCCATCTGGGGATCAATAAAGTCTGCTTTCTGTCTTTCTTTGACACTTGAACTCATCATAGTCACATCCAGAACAGGGTCATGGAAAAAAGATCATAGCTGTGACCTTTGACATTTTAACTTCAAGGAGATGCTGGATTTATAGCTTATCAAGCTATCAGTTCACGGACAAAGTAAACGGCCAGCAGTGTGAGCATCCATTGTGGCCGCACCCTGACCATTGCTGCTGTTTCAGTCTCCTAAACAGACACAGTTAAATTTAGACTGCCTCAGACCGACCACAGACACAGCCAGACCTGAGGTTTCATCTCACTGTCTGCACTGTCTCCCCTCTGCCTCGGCTGGCTGTTGTATTTTCAACCAACCTAGTGTTCACTGGCTTCCATAGATGACCGGTGCTGATAAGTGTTGTGTTTGAAATTACAATTACAGCTTTGGATAGATTCCTGCAACAGAGCTCCTTCTAAATAGACAGATACAGGAAATCATTTCAGCCACAAGCCATCCATCCATCCGTCCGTCCGTCCGTCCGTCCGTCCGTCCGTCTGTCTGTCCGTCTGTCCATCCATCCATCCATCCATCCATCCATCCACCCATCCATCCATCCATCCATCCATCCATCTACAGTATCTGATTCTGGGGGTCTAAAAACTTACCCTCTTTATGAAGGTGCTTTGTGTCTTCCTCAGAGAGTGTGTGTGTGTCAGTAAACACTTGTGCAAAAAGGTCACCTTACAGCAGCCACTAATTCTATGATGCCTGTTTTATTGTAACATGAGCATGAAGTAAATACTCTAAAAAGAAAAATCTGTTATTGATTATATAGATTATTACAGACAGTAGCCATCACTTTTTCAGTCACATCTTCAAAAATCAGCATTGCCTGATTTTTCTGTTTATGTAAGACTTTCTTTAACCTTGTGTTTATTTCTCATTTTAGTATTGTTAGCATATCACATGGGAATTGCATCATCAAAGGCTGGTTCACATTTGTCCAGACTAAACTAACTGAATAATTGGTGGATTGAGGGCAATGATATTTCTTTGGCTTTATGGTTTCAGGATGATTAATGATCCCCTGACTTTTCTCAACTGACACCAGCATGTTAAATTATATTTGTATCTGGGACAACATCCATTAACCTCAGCTGTACCTTTCCTTCAGTGCTAATTAAAAAGAAAGACAGATTGTTACGTGGTATCAAACAGATGGATATTATAAACGTAATAGTAAAATGTAAAACTGCATTTTCCAAACGCACATTCTACCATTGTCACTGTTTGCATAGTTTCATGATGAGCTGCTTACGTACCTGCCTCAGTGACATTTGAACACTGAAATATAAATTTTCAGATGCAGGTTTAACTCAGCTCTGCAGGATCATCCCAGGATCATCTGTCTCTCTCTCTCTCTCTTTCCTCATCTGCAGCCCAGTGTTCATCAGCCCGCAATGAGATCCTGCTCATGATGAGATTAACTATTAATGTCACTTCCCTCATCATCGCCTTCAACTTGTCTCCTACTCACTGGAGGAAAGAAAGAGAAAGAGAAAGTATGAGACAGTCTATTATAGTTAGGTCACCATGTACACAAGCAGGTACAAACATGTTAGCATCTATTATTCCCATTCATCTCCTCCAAGGCAGGATATTTCATGTGTCGTCGCATGCTTATGGATTCACTTGGTACTTCATTTAGTACCAACTGCCACACTATGATTTTACAGTGTGTTATTTTTCATAACAGTTTAGATTAGCTCCTTGTATAAATCTCTATTGTCTACTGTTTCTCACTATATTCTTTATATTGTTCATGTAAAAGTGTTATTTTACTTGAACAAGAAAGTCCCATTTTTTGCTCATTCTGTTTTTGTAAATTGACGTGTCTGTCTGATTATGTACAGAATAAATATGAAAGACAATTTAATGTACAGCATAAATGTGCCTTAAGGATTTGGAAAATAACTTGACCTGTATCCAAGGAAGTGAACGACACCTTTGTGGGCTCTGTGTCCACTGGGCATGACACTCTGTGACATGAGCTCAGGAAAAAAACCCAAAAACACACACATAAATTTCTCCCAGAACAAAATCATGTATCATCAAATGCACAGGCTTTCTTTCTGGGATCTGTTATTGCTTCAGTTAACACATTCTTTTTCTTTCTTTCTTACACTCACTCTTTCATTGCTTCTTTTGTTAAATCAAGATTTCCTTCAGCCCTCAAGTCTGTAAATCACTTCTAGGATGTAGGACACAGCATTTTACGATGATGAACATAAGCATATTGTTGTGTTATTGTGGATATTTTGCCTGGTAGAAGCTATACCTAATAGTAAGTGTGCTCTATTAATATCAGAAAACACATGTTTTTCTCTTTCTGCTTCAGGATTATGTGTCGGTTCTCAAAGTCACTCGAGCAATCAAGAGCCAGTGTTGAATGTCTAATAGCTTCACTTCAGCCCATCTTTAAAAGATGCCCATTGTGTCTGTTTGTGCTTCCAGGCAGCCTGAGTGAGGACGGAGCCCTCCCATCTGGGAACCGGTGGAAGTGTGACATCACCCCCCGCCTCCTCTCTCCCTCCATACTTTCTTACGTCAGACCAATCAGAGCTCAGGGAGACACAGTCATGTGAGAATCCCCCCATTTTTGGTTACCATGGTAATGAGCATTGGTCCAGGCAGCATCTTGCTGCTTTGAGAGGAGGGGGAGAAGGCAGGCAGAAAGAGACAGAAAGGAAGGGAGGAACATAGAAAGAGAACAAATCCCAGCAAGAGGAATACCTCTATCTTAAGCTCAGCCTGCAGCTTGTAATTCTCCTTCTGTTGCAGTGAGTACCTTTATTTTGATCTTTGATCTGCGTCATCACAGCTAAATGAATGTAGGATGTATGCAGTCCATTGTCATTTGTATTTGATTGTATGTGTTATGGCAGATGCCTGTGACCATTTCTGAGATGAAACCATGCGCAATACCTTTGTTACATTAGGAGTGTGTCCACCTGGCCTCACCTTAGGTAGACAACCTTTGTCTGTATGCTTCAGGCATCCTCCACTGATCCTCAATGAATGGCTGGTGACAAACCTGTTAGTGATTGCAGGCGTGGTGGGAAGCAAGCTGCTCAGTATTAGAGACTATTTTATCATGGTGGAACTCTCTCTGATGCCTTGTGATCTGACAGCGAGCCATTCTCGTATTCCTCCTGCCTTTTTCTCTTCACTGCTGTCCCTTCATGTCTGTTTTCCTTTTACTCTCATTTTCACACTTGTGGGCTGGGTTGACATTCTTCATTCCTCTGCGGTTTGTTCAATTAGCAAATCTGTGCAAATCCAACTAGGGCATCGTGTTCTGATTGGAGACCTCACAATAACGTCCTAGTGGTGGAGACAGTAAGCATTCTCAGTTGTAAGATTTTATGATTAAATGTTGCTGTTTTCAATTAGCAAAGCTTTGAGTGTCACTTTAACACCACAATAGCATGAGTGACGTGATGAAATGTACTGTTTCAGTAATGTAGGATAGACATACAGTTTGATTAGATACCTGCATTACGTTATTATTATTATTTTTTTTTTTTTTACATATTTCAATGTGTTTCCGAAGGAAATCTTATTAAGGCCTCAAGAGACACAGATTTGAATCTGTAGGAGAAAGAATTTCATTATTTACCAAGCAAAAATTAAGCACAAACGTTTGTTTGAATAAATCAATCTTTATGCATGTAGCACTTTTCATACATAAATCGGGGGACAACGTCCTTTGTCAAATTGTACCTTATTCAATGCATCTCTCATCTCATGTCTAGTTCTCTTAAATGTTTCTTTTTTATAGAAATATCTACTGTAGGTTGTGCAGATTTTGTGTTGAGGACATCAAGTGACATGATGTATTTACAGATAAAAAATATTGCAGTATTGAATCTTCCACGTGACGTACAGTACCAGTAGTTGTGAGGACTGCTTTGACCCATCTGTGCGCTCTTAAAAATGGTCATCAATGGCAATATTCCCAATGACATGTAGAATCATACATGTGTCCACCTTGCTGATAACAGCTCAAGTGGCTCCTCCTTCCACCATAGTCCATAGTCTGGTCACTGCTCAGCTCAGCTGTATAAAACCCTACTGGTGATCACGGTTTGTCTGAGATCAGATGGCTCTTTTCAATTTTCTTGTGATCAAGTTGTGGCACATTAGAAACATCAGTGACTTTCACAGCTGAAAGGGTTTTACAATGGCCTGCATGACGTTGACCTTTCCTTTGAATCAACCAAAGATGTTTACAATAGGGCAATCAATTACAGCTCTTATTACATCTTATTACATCTTATTACATCAAAGCGGTGATGTATTGTGATTGTCAGTGTTTGTGTGTTCGTCCGTCCGTTAATATGTCCACCAAATATCTTCACAACCATTGCAGATAGAAAGATGAAACAAAAACACATTACTTGGGCGGCAAACGGGATGAAAATGAGATGCTAACCTTGACTTTAAGGAACCTAGGTCAGGGTCAAAGTTCAACTTTTGTACATTGATTCTGATTTTATACATTGATTCTACATACTGATTCTTATTCAGGAACCAGATAGAAAGACGAGAAGGCCGGTGTGAGTAAGACCGTGGACCAAAGCTAGTGCTTTGATCAATGACAGTAGGTCAGAGCACTAGCTTGGATCTTTGTCCTATGCAAGTAGGTTGGTAAAATTTTGAATTCAGGGGTGTCATGGGATGTTGCAGTCTGTGATTGCATTGGTTCTAGTTAGCTTTGAAGTTACAGTCATGAATGCTGTCAGATTGGTTATTGTTTTGTCTTTGAGTGTAAGTATTACATTGTGATTGAAACGGAACAAAGTGGCAGTACATATTTCTGTGAAAAGCAGCTGGACTTTCTCTTCTGTTTTCCATGTGATGTCTTGCCATTTGAAAGTGATTGTTTAAAGCTTATAATTTTCCAAAGTTGTAATCTGAAGTGGTTTTCCTTAGCACAGGCGTCAGCCCTTCTAAAGCAATGACACAGTCAATGTCTGTGCTTGTTTAAAAAAAACAAACAAATGCATTTTGGGATTTAAATGGTAATCTTTTGTGTTGGAAGACAGAAGCTGACAGACACAGCAAACCCACTGAGACTAAAAAATAACATCCATTTCTTTATGTTACTCTACAAATTATATTCCATCTGCCTAATCTTCGGTAACAAATGCCATTTAAATCTTCTGTGTACTGCAAATACTGTGTTTATTAAATTATTCTGAATCCCAAAACAACAGTGAACAAACAAAATCCAGAGCACAAGCCAATACAGCTACAGTATAACTTTTCTCAAAGGTTACATGAAATCAAAGGTCACATAATTGGGATTTTGTATGACCTATTAGTGGAAATGGAGTACAATATCCATAATCTTGTCATTATTACAATATAACTACACACAATGAAGTTGTCACATGTTGTATTAAAAAAAAATATTTTAATGATTTCCATCACAATTTATATGAGCGCTTTGTATTATTTATGTTTTATGTTGGGGATTACCTTTCAATTTACATGATCATTTCCCCACTAAACCCTAACCCCAACCCTTACTTAGAAGAAAACTAGACAAAACCAACGTAAGGAAATAGAAAACTACTGTACTGCTTCTGAAGTATTGATGACTTCATGTCAAAAACAAAAATCAATGCATTCATATCACAATCCATGCAAACGATATAATGACATATAATTACATAATAGTATTATTGAGAGTCCATGCAAAGTTTTCATGCAATCTGATTTTGATGTAATTAACATTATTGTATCGACTGTGACTTATTTATATAATGTGTCATTATAATTTTATGAAACGCTTTACAGTGAAACTGAATTCCGCTAAAATCCCTGTTAATTTGACAATCATGTGTACCACCGCCGTCTTTCCCTGTTGTGTAAACTGGTGTGAATATATCTGACACCACGTGAAGGCAGCAGTGTTGCTGCGTCACGTTTGAAGAGACCAATCGGATTAAACCGAGTTAAAACATGCAGTTCACTCCAAAAAGTAGTGGGGGGGTCACCCGTTTTACATTCTGAAAAAAGATCTAGAAAAAAATCCAAAAATTGCATATTTTTGTTAAATGACACATTTATAGTCAGTAAAAATGTTTTGGACTCTTTATATTGTAAAATATATGTCTGATGTTGACACGATTACGTTTTGCTATTTATATCCCTACTCTTCCCCCCTCCCGGTGTTGTTATGGTTTAAACCTATCCCTCTGTCAGTTTCAAGTTGCGCCGTCTCCGCTGTGTGGTTCAAAGCACTTGGCCATAACATGCGTTACACAAAGAAATAACACGGCAATACTGTGGTTTTCACAGGCGGTTCTGGATTTATAAACGGACATGGATTCAATAAGGCTATATATCAGTGGAATATAAATACACACAAGGTGAGAAAGAATGTTCCTCCCTTACTGGTGAGCAAACACGGCGCATTTTGATCGTTACCCTTGGATCCGCCGACTGCACCTCTGCATGTTTGGGAATGTCACGGTCTGCTGGTTTCATTGAGTGACTAAAGGCGCTGCCCGGTAATAAACGTGGCGTTTTATTAATCTGTGTACGTGCACAGTTTGTTGTAATGGTTTATGAAATGTCATGCGCTAACGATGTGTCTAAGTGAGGCTCACAACCTTAAGTTGCAGATCGAAGGGGGAGTGGGACAGTCTGTGGAATGCGTTAGATTGCAATATTCACCCCCGGGCACTTACATGGAAATGAGTAATGAAACAATCGTAGACTTGGTCTTTACATATTGACAAGTATATTATATATCACTGACTTGTAATGACTATAAGCATTTGACTATCAGGAGGTAAAAACACCTATCGTTATTGCATTGGTTGTATTTTCTGTTTTGCAAATCTATATATGAATCATGATAGGAAAAGTATTGAAGTTTCGTTTCTCTCTGCTGTGTTTGACAAAGAAAAAATCTGGATTCTCTTTGAAAATTCCACAGTTTGGTTTTCTGTACTTTCCTCCAAGCCGCAAACTGATCTAGATTGGCTCACAGTGAAGCACATTCTTCCACTAAGGCCCACCAGTCCTCCTCAGGTCAAGCAAATGTTATCAAAAATCAAACTCATAGATAGATAGATAGATATATACTTTATTAATCCCGGAGGAAATTGTACATATCCACTGCTCAGGCATTACATAATGAATAAATACTTGATAAACACCAGGAGAAAAAGAAACACTGACATCACAGGACATATCACAAGACATACAGTACACTACACTAACAGACACATGCAGCATTAACAGGACTTATATACTAAACTACACCTGAAATATGAACAGTATAAAATTAAAATATAAACAGTATAAAATTAAATTAGATCCATTGAAACACGTGCTGACCTCGCCACCCCCCCCCCCGCTCCTCCTGAGTCATTGTACCCCCTGATGGCACGGGGCACGAAGGAGGACCTCAGCCTCTCTGTCCTCTCTGTGGAGGTGCTGTGTGACAGCAGTCTGCCGCTGAAGGTGCTTCTCTGCTCTCTCTGGAGAGGGAGGTGCCCTCCGGAAATCCAGCACCATCTCCTTCGTCTTGGAGACGCTGAGCTGGAGCTGGTTCTGTTGGCACCACTCCACGAAGTCAGCCACCATTGCCCTGTACTCCCCCTCATGTATCCGAGTTGTGCTTGAAGTCCGATGTGTAGAGGGTGAAGAGAATGGGGGTGAGCACGGTCCCCTGTGGCGCCCCCGTGCTGCTGGTCACCATAGAAGACAAACAGTCCCCCATACGGATGTACTGGGGTCTGTCTGTTAGGTAGTCCGTAATCCAGCTCACAAGGTAGGGGTCCACAGCCATGGAGGTCAGTTTGTCCTGCAGGAGCCGGGGCTGGATGGTGTTGAAGGCGCTCGAAAAGTCAAAGAAGAGCACCCTGATGGCACAGCCCTTGGCGTTAAGGTAGGAGAGTACATGGTGGAGAAGGTACAAGACAGCGTCGTCAACCCCAACCTTGGTCTAATGGCGAACTGAAGAGGGTCCATTGTACCCTGCACCTATAGCCCTGTTTCCATGATTTATGGTTCCTGGATTTATGGCAGCCAATTTGTTTATCATGTTGTATTCAAATTTTTCTTTTTCTAAATTGCACCAAATTATACACACCTCTTTTTTTGTAATCCAAATCCAGGCATTAATTCCCAAAGGCTTTATGGAGATATTGAAAAACATGCTGTGTTGCAAAGTTAATTGAAAATTTAGAATCCATCCCTTCATTCAGATTTACACCAAAATTCAATGGGTTTCATTCTGGACCAGAACCAACCTACCTTCTGACAAACCAATGAATCAACACAGCACACATAGGTGAAAACAATCTCATTGGCTGTTGTAATTATGCATGTACTACTTGTATTCAGTTGTGTGCATGCCCCAACTCTCCGTCTGATGATTATGATCCCCAAGTCTTTTGGAGTCTTCTTTGGACTCTAATGGTGAAGATTGTTGGACGTGTCTGTTATTGGTCATTTTGACAGACAGCACGTTTACCTGGACAACAGTATTACATTACACCAACTGACCCAGATTGGCTGTCACCATGCTCAGCAACAAGGGTCAGTCTGTGACTTAATGGATCAGTGAGGTCCTGACCTGACAGGCGTTTCCCTTGGACAAAGGCTGTTATCCTGTCACAGGAGAGTGATGATGAATATGCACTCATTGATCTGTGATGCTAACCTTTTGTCAGATTTCATCCCCTTGCATTAGTGGTTGTAGCAGCTTCAGTGCAAGACACTGAACATCTTCTCTGAGGGCACAGAGCATTGCGGGGCAGACAGATATTAGTGTCTGTGTTATCATAACCCAGTTTCCTTCTAAAGAGATTAGGATGTTGAGGAGAGAAGGAGGAGGATGTTTGTTTGGTGGTTCACTAATGGGAACTTGATGATGAGTGTAGTCTGACTTATTTATATGCTGTATGTTGAGGTGATAGAAATGTTTTGTCTTTTCCTCGTGGTTGAATATCTTTTGTATTACGAGTACTGAATTTGTTTTACCAAATGAAGACGTTGCCGCCTCAGGTTCTCAATGAATTATTCACCAAAAATAGTTTCTATTAACGCACTGTTTAAATATATATTGGTATTGTAATGAACGATTAGACGTAGTAGATGGATTTTTCAGATATTGCTGTATTTTTTTGTTTCTCTTGCAGGTTAATTTTCATCAGTTTTATTGTGGCCTGATGTGAGTGAGTTGATTTGCATTGCACTTGCATAATGTTATGGGATTTTTGCACATAACCGCATTGTGTGTATCGTGCAGCCCTCGTAGTCGCCAACCACTGCATCTGTTGAAGTTATTTGAAGTGAAGGGTAGTCGCCTCTACCCCTTGCTGACTCTCTTAGAGGGAAGGTGTGATCTTTTGTCTACCTCTGACTCCCAACGACACTGCGAAGCACCATGGGTTTGGAAAAACTTCCAGATGAAAGACCAGATGAGGAAGTCTTCCGATGCAGTGACTGCTGTATTGTGATTGGCTCTAACCCATCTGTCCTTATTGTATATTTATTCTACCCCAGTGTTCTGTGTGAAGATGATGAAGGTGTGATTAGGTGATTGTTTGTTCCACAGAAAGGTTAGCAATGGTGCTGAAATGTACACTTGTAGCCCTTTTCACACAGAAATCAGGCAACGCCGTCCCTTCTCCACGGCATTTTAGTACATTCACAAGGGTAGAAGGGAAGAACAAAGGAAGAAGGGAGGAAGAATGTGTGATTTTAAAAACTGTCCTGGTGTTTCCTGATCTATGGAAGGATGATGTTGGACACATTTGCATCAGGGTGTAATATTATGTCTAACATATGCGTTGAGTGTATTGGAAAGAGTGGTTTAACTAATTAAGGGGGGGGAAAAAGCAATTAACCTTGCCAGTAACTTGATGTCCTTTCCACCTCACATTCAGGCGATGCGTGACTTGGAGTTAATACTGCTTCTGTTGACCTTCATAGAGGTGGAACAAAGAGAAGTGTCATTGCATCTTCATTGTATTTGTGCAACTTTGGGGAGGAATAAAGATAAAGAGCTCCTCATCATCCAATTGGAAGTACAGTAAGCCCTCATGTATTCGCGCATCAACACGCGCGACTTCACCTCATCGCAGATTTTTAGTAGGTAGTCACGTGATACTGCACATGCATTCTATTGGCTGACGCCATCCGGAAGTGCGCTATGTTCCGTGAGTCTCGGACCGCAAGGCACTTCTGTGAGACATAAAAGTGCTCTATACATTCCGTAAGAGTGTTGGAAAAGGTAATACAGATAGAATGTGGTTTAATATCAGTATTGGGAGCGTTCATACATGTTTAAATTACCGTAAATAATAAGATAAATCAAAATCCTCGGTGGCAAAGCACCTGGGGTGGATGAGATTTGCCCTGAGTACCTCAAGTCTCTGGATTTGCAGGGACTGTCATGGTTGACACGTCTCTGTAACATCGCATGGCAGTTAGGGACAATACCTCTGGATTGGCAGACCGGGGCGGTTGTCCCTCTTTTCAAAAAGGGGGACCGGAGGGTGTGTTCCAACTATAGGGGGATCACACTCCTCAGCCTCCCAGGGAAAGTCTATTCCAGGGTACTGAAGAGGAGGATTAGACCAATAGTCGAACCGCAGATTCAGGAGGAACAATGTGGTTTTCATCCCGGTCGTGGAACACTGTCCATCAAGTGCTCGAGGGTTCATGGGAGTTTGCCTAATCAGTCCACATGTGTTTTGTGGAGCTGGAGAAGGCATTCGATCGTGTCCCTTGTGGTATCTTGTGGGGAGTGCTTTGGGGTCCAGGGCCCTTTGCTGAGGGCTAATCGAAGCCAGAGCTTGGTTTGCATTGCTGGCAGTAAGTCAGACCTGTTCCAGGTGCATGTTGGACTCTGGCAGGGCTGCCCTCTATCACCGGTTCTGTTCATAATTTTTATGGACAGAATTTCTAGGCGCAGCCAGGGTCCGAAGGGAATCTGGTTTGGGGACCAAGGGATTTCATCTCTGCTTTTTGCAGACGATGTTGTCCTGTTGGCCTCATCAAACCTGGACCTTCAGCGTGCACTGGGACGGTTTGCAGCCGAGTGTGACGCGAGTGGGATGAGGATCAGCACCTCTAAAGCCGAGGCCATGGTTCTCGACCGGAAAAGGGTGATGTACCTTCGTCAGGTTGGTGGAGAGTCCTTGCCCCAAGTGGAGGAGTTTAAGTATCTTGGGGTCTTGTTCACAAGTGAGGGAAGGATGGAACGTGAGATTGACAGACTGATTGGTGCAGCTTCTGCAGTGATGCAGTCGCTGTACAGGTCCGTTGTGGTGAAAAAGGAGCTGAGTCGTAGGACGAAGCTCTCGATTTACCAGTCAATCTACGTTCCTACTCTCACCTATGGTCATGAGCTTTGGGTCATGACTGAAAGGACAAGATCCCGGATACAAGCGGCTGAAATGTGTTTCCTCCGTGGAGTGGCTGGGCGCACCCTTAAAGATAGGGTGAGGAGCTCAGTCACCTGGGAGGAGCTCGGAGTAGAGCCGCTGCTCCTCCGCCTCAAGCGGAGCCAGCTGAGGTCGCTCGGGCATCTGTTCCAGATGCCTCTTGGATGCCTACCCTGGGGAGGTGTTCCGGGCATGTCTTACAGGGAGGAGACCTCGAGGAAGACCTAGGATACGCTGGAGGGACTATGTCTCTCAGCTGGCCTGGGAACACCTCAGGCTCCCCCCGGAGGAGCTGTAGGAGGTGTCTGGGGAGAGGAAAGTATGGGCATCCGTACTGAGACTCTTGCCCCCGCAACCCGGCCCCGGATAAGTGGTTGATGATGGATGGACGGATGGATGGATGAATAAGATAGTTTGTCGCTATATTGCAGAATTCGTCATTCACGAGTGGTTCCTGGAACGCATTAACCACAAGTAACAAGGGTGCACTGTATCTATCTATCATGTAACTGACATAGTCAATAATTCTTTGTCGAGTTATTCTGTTCTTTACAAAGCAGTTTGATGGATGCCAACTTACACCCAGAACCAGCTGCATTGAAACGTCACACTTCCAGAAGGCTGTTGCGGCATTTGGCCCAACATGTGTATTCTGGTGTATCTAGTGTTTGATAAGTCCTTTTAAAAGGAGAAACATCTGTAACGGGATGCTGCTGGCATGTTGTTCATTGTATGAGGGTGGCATTCTGCAACAAGCTCCTAACTGTAAGGAAATAGTTAAAGGACGATTTCCAAGTTAAGGCTTCAATTGTGGCTTTTATGGAAACAGGATATTACATCTTCTGTTGACTCAGACAGACACTGTAAAGCTGAATGACCTGATAGAAGATACTGTTAAGGATATCAAGTTCATGTTGTCTAAGTAAATAAATCTAAATGCTTTAAAGTCGAAACTCAAGACAAGATATGAAGGTATAATTCCTGTCCTATTTTTTTTGTCTGATGGCCCAAGCCTTGTTTTGCTTCATGATTTGTCACAGTTCTGGTTCAGAGACTTACGTCTTGACTGTTTCTTCTTTCTTGTAGGTCATAAGTAGGCCAGTGTTACAAACACATTCCTGAGGCCAGGCCGAGTAGACTGCCTTTCACCGACCTGCTGACCCTTGAACACTATAACAGAGACACAATCCTACTTTCCCCTCCTCATACAAAATGATTGTTTTGGAGATTGGTGGTTGTAAAACTGCAGGAGAGGTTAGTCACTGGTCATGCCAGGAGACTTATGAGTTACATCCTGTAGCTGATATCTGTCATGTCTCTAATCAATTATTCTCATAAACAATCCAGTGAGTGGTTATCCATTTTTTATTGGAGTTTAATACTTGATTGCCATGTGTTGCTCTTGTCACCCTCATGAATGAAACTGCTACCTTTGAGATTTTAGACGGCACCCTGAAATATTTTCTGTTACTACCAATTGATTATTGACACTCCGTAATATGTGATTTACTTTTTTTAGGGGAAAAGAAAATCATGTCTCACATCTACACAGAAACCTTGTTGGAATGAACCATGCATGATGGAATGAACTTAAACATACAGTACGCTGCTGCAGTGTGTTATCTTTAGTTAATTCTTTTTCACCTATTTTTGCCAGATATATACACATAATATGTCATCAATACATCCCTGTCCTGTACTGCCTCTGTTGAAGTCTAATCAATGGCACTTTCATCTCTGTGGAACATAATGGAGACTTTGAGAGAGAACTCTATAATGTGATATTTGCTATTTAACTTAGTGTGTTTGCCTCAGCTTTGGAAAGAGACTGTTGACTTGCTCTTTTGAATCAAATGGAGATCATCTTTTTTCCCTTTGTTGGATCACCTTATACATTTAAGATAAGACTGACTCCTGACTCCTGAGAGCTAATTTTAATATCACACAACCATATGGAGTTAAATGTAGTTCCACGAGAATCCTTTGTTACCACGGTGAAATAGCAACACATTGCTATAGTATGGCGGTTTATGGCTTGCATCCATATAGTAGCCTATTGATTGCCATTTTTGTATATCTCTTGTTATTGTCTACACCATACCCCCAACACAGTGGCCGACACAAAATCTGTAGGTCTGTTGGTGCCGTGCTTATAAGGAAATTGCCTTTCTCATAAAAAAGAGCGATGGACATTAACAGTAATAAGACATACTGTATGTATCTAAAGAGAAGCAACAGAAATTGTGGTTTTGATGGCATCGGTTGTCGTAAATCCATTACAACCTCAGCCCTGACTGCAGCCTTTATTGGCCAAGTTGCTGTTTAATGCAAAGTGTTTACAGAGGTTGATGGAGGAACAGATGTTCAGCTTTCCTCCGCTACTTGTAGAGGTATTTGGAATGATTGGACACCATTCACCCTCAGCTCTCCAGGCGGATTCTAAACTCATATGGTAAATAAACCATCTTTGTACTCCAATAAACAAGACAGTGTTTACGCCTGTTGATGTCCCCAACTACCAGGCTATTTAGACCTCTTTGTAACCAGTCAGGTATTGTTCACTTCAGCTATCAGGCTTCATCAACCAGCTGCCTAGCCATTAACCGTCCTCTCATTTCAGGCTCTGTCAGTCCAGTGAAGTGTTTATCCCTCTGGAGACCACATCATATTTCACATTTGCTCTCTGATTGTGTGTAGAGGAGACGCAGGGCCTTATTATCTGGACAAGAGACAAATTCTTCCGTGGCAGGCCTGACAGAGGAACAAGTCCAGTAATGTGTGGCATTGTTTTCTCACAAGAAATCTACAGGCTTTGTCCTTTACAGCCAGAGCCATATACAGTACCTTGTTATGCCTGTGATTGTAGCAACCGGTCAATCACATTCAACCATGTTTTTAAGGTTGTACTGAAGGAACGGAACTATCTTAACAACTGACGCTATGGCAGCCTGGAGGTTGTCCTATCACTCTATTAGATACTACTTTGGAGTTTGCTTTTGTGCCCCGTAATTATCTGTGATTCAGGAAAGTGCTTAATGTGTGATACTACAGTTGCCATCATGAATTTCTTGAATACAGATGCCAAGAAATTTGCTGTTGATTGTGAGTTGGTAAGTTTGAATTCCTTCTATAGCCGCATACTTTTTTTAAAATTGAAACATGACTTACCTTCAAGTATGAGCTGTCATTATGCTTTTACATGCGATTTGTGCTGCACCTGTCAGACACTTGATTGAACTTCTGCCTGCTTCTTGAGAAACGCAAGAGAGATTTAAGTGTAATGTAGGAGGAGTATGTTTTAATACCCGTCTGTACAGCTGTTGGCATACTCTATGGATCTGTGTGAGTGTTCTGTTACCATCAGAGAGCTGACCTTCCTCCAGTTGTGGATATGTTGAACTATTTAGTAAGCCTGCACAAGGGAAATAAATTTCTAAGTAACTTAAGGTAAATAAATGTGCTTTTATATTTTTTTCATCAACGCGTGTGTGTGTGTGTGTTTGTATTTTTTATTTTTTTTTGCATAATTTATAGATCATTGCTTAGCGATGCAGCTAAGCAGGGAATCCAGTGAAAACGTCAGATGCGGCACTCTTGTCATAGTGTAAGAATGCACTCACAGGTTAAACCTCATTCCGTAGAGTGTAGATCTTCGCCCTGATGACATTTGTAGTCTGCTCTCCATAGCTTCTCGGTTTACAGCCAAGCTATTGGGTATCCACATGACTATCCTAGCTTTAGATTCAGTGAGAATGAAACCTAATTCTCCTCTGCCTCACTGTGTTCTGAGAGTTTGTCCCAAGTCCATGTCCAAGGATGTGTGTAGATATCTTGATCTGTGTATGAATGTTGGTTCACTGCATGTCACTGTTCAATGTCCCAGCAGGGTTTTCCCTGGCAGCTATTGTTTTGTTTGGCCCTGTTAGATGCTGATGATGCTGCTGATAAAAGTATTTCAAATGAAATAATGAATCTGGAAAGAATGAACCCTGAATGAAAACCATGGTCTATTTGGTAAACTGCATCTGGGCAACTGTTTTTTTAATGAGTATTCATCATTGAAATATGACTTTGTATGCTCTATTTTTAGAAATTATTATAGTTTGTAGTTGTTTTTGCTGTCATGTCTGGATGGCAGCTAACATTGTTTTTTTTTTTTTTTCTAAAATAAAGAAGGGGGCATTGTGTGACATGCAACATTCTTTTTACCTCCACCATCAGTGCTTGGCCTAGCTGTTATCAAAAAGTTTCATTAGGTGCAGGTAATGTAATCTCATGTTTATCTGACCATGTCTTAGATAGTTCGTATGGACATTGATGGACGTCAGTGAAATTTGACATGGGGATGAGCCGCCAGACATGGAAGAGTTGATTAGGCTTTGAGGCAGATCTGCATCCAGTTTTTTTTTTTTTTTTTTGGTTACCAAATTGGACATATTTAAATATTAATATTCTTTTGACTACCTTGTGCATTTAGAATAAAAAAAATATGAAACAGTTAGATTTTGTAGAATTATGCTACTACATTACATCAACACTCCATAAAAATATCTATTTTATGCATATAAATGCTTTTTGATTAAACTGGAAACATGTTTCTGGTGATCATCATATGAGGCTTTGCTCTAGTTTGATCAGGGAACTGGTTCCTGACTGCTTGAGGTTGAACGATGATGAGCTAGATTCAGTGGGTTTTCTAGTTTTAATTTGTATCCTGACAGTATCACTATTATATATTTTCTCTTACTGATAAATATCAGAGGAACATCACTTGTTTTCTCTTCTAGTCTTTGCCTGTTGGATTGTTTAAGTGTATCCAGCAGCCAGGGATACAGAGTGGAACTGGTTGTTTTCTGAGCCTCTTCAAAGTTAAAGTCCAGCTCTGTAATTAATATGGTGAAGAGAAGAAAGCTACAGATTTACACCGTCGTTTCCCATGGCTGGCCAGACAAAGAAACACACATTGGATTTGTCCTTTGTGTATTAAAATGCATGATTGAATTATGAGGCCTAGTTTTTATAGTTTAGTTTTAAGAGTCTATCTGGGCCCAGATGTTTATATTCCTGTCCATCATCCTTCATGTCTGAACACACAGAGAGACAAAAGGATCAGTTTGATTTAACAAAGGGAAAAAAACAAAACAACTATGACTTCTGTCTATGCACCCTTGGTTTATTTATCTTACCCATATTATTTCTCCTCATGGACACAGTCTGTCTCAGAAATGAATTATCATATCCATTGGTATAAAAATTTGCAAATCAAAAATGAATAACCAAATGTGAAATGCAAGTAGTTGATTTTTCTGATCTACTTTTCACTGATTTTGGATGAAGCGTCCATCTCTCTGGTTTGCCATGTTTATGTCCTCATACTTTACTCCTGCCTCAGAAGGTGTGGAGGTGTGAGAGGTGGCAGTCGAGATGGGATTTGAGAAGTTTTCTAAATCAAATAGCTTCGGCAGGTCCCGGCAAGCTGCTCCAGTCAACCATATTTGGCAAGCTATCCAGGCATACACTCCCCTGAAGCACCACTAATATGAATTTCAGAGGAAACACACTTTGTATTCTATTAATATATATTTAAGTCCTGTGTTATCACTGGAACATGTCTGGTATTGGTCAGTTTATTCAGAAAGGGAATATGACTCCCTTTTTTTTATGTAGCAGATTGGACGGTTGCCTTGGCAGCAGAACAGAACAAACTATTAATCTAGGAACACAACCTCTGACCTTCAATCACTGTCAACTCTGGATTACATAAGAGTAAAACGGCATCTTATTTTAGAGAAAGAAGGAGAACATTATTTAAAAAGAACATTATTTTGACTGAGGGAAAGTGGGATTTTTGAGCCATTGAACAGGTTTAAAGCCAAGAATGGGACATCCTTTATCTGAGGGATGTTGATGATGAAGGTGGAGAACTACTAGGATGTGTTTCCTTCTTTGGCAGCCATTAAATAAATTTCTAGCAAACTGGATGTCCATCCTCCAAGTCATTGTTACCTCACGTTTTGGGTTTTACCTTCTTTTCTGAAAACATGGACATCTGTGTCATGTTTTTCTGAAGACGGGTGAAGGAGTATAAAACTTTTTATGAAAATCATTATGATATAACAACTATAAAATTTTATTGGGTGGTATACCATGGAACCTAACCACTGTGACACTGGAACTCCACAAATAAATATAGAGCATCTATTGGTGAGGCTTCCATTGGTCTGGCCAGACCGATGATGACACTTGAGGAAACTGAATACACACTGAATCCAAAGTCACCATAGCTGGGATGGATTCCACTGAGAAGCAGATGTTTTTGTTCCCTTTGGCAGCAATATATCAGTCTGTTTCGGGTTGAGAGAGGACAGCATGGACTACTTACTGTAAATGTTTACGGGCTCAGGTGCTTCTTCCATTGTTGAACATACAGGCGTAAGAACTCATGTATAAGTTGAAGGAGTAACGTGTACAGCTACAGCCAGACTGTGACACGCTGAGGCGATTCAAAAGCCAGATGTTTGGAGACGACTTCTGACAGAATGAAGTTGAGTTTCAGTCAACAAATATTTGCAATCTCTGAGTTCTTTTGTCTGCTGATGTGAACAGACCAACGGCTGTCTACACTTCTGTAGGCCAATCCCCTATATGCTGGTGGAAAGACTGAACAGGCAGTGACCATCAGTTCACCGTAAAGCAAAGCTAGTTAATCACACAATATATTGTTTGTCAAACTAAAACACGCAGCGACAGTTTAGATCTTTCTGTTAAATGGATATAACATGAAATGGACTTTTATTACTGCAGTCTCAAGCTCATTTAATCCTTAAATAGCCAGAATCACTGCTGCTTTCTGCAGCCGGCATGAAGAAGGCGTGCTCTTCAATGGGAAGAATAATGTTGAGACTAGTCAATTAAAAATATGATCAAAAATAAAAATCTGTCGCACTGAGCTATTGAATCTGTTCCTAATGATTTGATTATTATAAACTATGGAAAAATGTTACATTTATCAACAAATGTCAGTTTAGATTTATTATAATAAATCTGTCTAACTTTGTATGTATTTGACTAGAGAGCTTGCAACAGCAACATGTGGTGTGACTTAACACCGACCTGAGGTTTCCACCACCTTCTTCAATCACATTTTTGGATTGCACTCTTAACTTTGCACTGTCAAAATGTCCCATCCAGGGTTTATTCCAAATCTACGTCTTCTAATAACTGATTAATAGCTTGTAAATCTCCACAGCCAAAATATATTTACTAAAGTTAGAGACTTTGTTTTTTTTTTCCAAAACCAGCTTGCAACAATCAACAAATAACTCAGAAATAAGACTGAACTATGGAAAAATAATGGCTGCATTTCTCTGTACTAAGCACTAGTCAATCTATGATGTAGCCATCCATGACCATCATATTGAGTTTAAGAAGGTTTTTGTGAATAAAGACAAACTGGCAGCTGCCTCATCTCAAACAAGATAGATATAAATTAGCGGGATATTATTCAAATCCAGAAGTTCATCTAGGAACTGGAAAATCAGGTTTTCTCTGTTCCAAGTTTGATGGACTAAATTCTTTGCTTGTAAATCCATTCTTGTAATAAAATCTAGCGCTCGGGGAGAAAGATCAAGTTGCATCGTGTTCCATCTGCTGCTTTCCGCCAAGTTCGTGATGCTTGAGAAGATGAGACAGGTTGTGGTATTACTTTCATCTCCAAGGTGTCCTTTCAGCATCAGTCATCCTTGAGCTGGAGGCTGAAATGGACTATTTCAGAATGCAAACCTATGTAGACGGAAGTGCCCGGTCTTCCCAGTTATTGGGTTCAACTCATTTATCTCACCGTAAATAGAATTGTTTTTTTTTTTATATTGTTGGAAACATTTTTTGGAAGTATTATTGACATTTTTAACGCCTTGACCACAACATTTTAACTTTAATTCAATTAAATTAGATTTTTTAGTTCAGAGCCAGTGCCATGTCAATCAAGATACACATCTACGAAAGACGGTCTTTAGTACCTAAAGTGACTGTTTGGAGTAACACCTTCTGATTGTATGGAGTATTCTTTTTTTATGTTGTTTTTGTTTTAGACACAGTATTCTCTATTCTCTCGGTTTGATGTGTATTTTTTTGAACAACTTGATTCTGGAATGAAAATTTAAATGCATGTAAGTAAAACATGCAAAAGCATGTGTGGAGTTTGCATGTTCTCTGGATGCGTGGGTTCATCTTCTTTGTAGGCTTTGTATTTATATTTTGTATTTTGCGCTACTGCACTATTTACCACTATCAAATAAGATTTTTCAGTCTTATTTAGTAGTGGTAGTGGCAATGCAGTAAACAACAGTACACAACAGCAAGCTTGCGTTCATCTCTGTGGTCTAATCTTTGCTTCTATTTTTAGATCATAGGGTGATGTAATGCATCTGATAAAAAGCAGAGGTCTGTTGTGTATTCATATGTGTCCTTGCATGTTGGGGTGAAGGTAGATGTTTGGTGGGTGGGAACTCAAGGGTTGGCATGCACATGTGTAATTCTTATGTGAGATCTTGCAGTTCATCCAGATGTGGTGGGATTCTGGTGTGCTGCTTCTTCTAACCCTTGCACACCCCTTCAGACAATGATGATGTTTGACCCTTTGTCAAGAAACTCCCTTAGTTTCTGTTCAATGAACTAAAGGATTAATCAATTAAAATTGATAATGTTTACGCTAACATTCATATTTTCCACTGTTCTACTGGGAACTCATTTAAAAAAATATGAACGCTTCTTTTAAAAATCAAAAAGGACCTGTTATGCCATTTCATGTTTTTAACATAGTTTCAGTTGTCTCTGCAGTTCAGTGCGATGGGCTGCATCCTTGTAGAGGACATTACTAACATGCTTCACATGTCTTCAGTGCTGGCTTGCCTATTTTTGATTCCGAGTACACTACTATTCACAAGTGAGTGTAGGATCATTTGCGTTGTCAAATCAAATGAGTAAAGAATGTTATATATGCTGACCAGTTCAACAGAATCCTAGTTTTTAATTTTTTTGGTGCTATCAGACCCACATAAAGGATACTAAAGGACGCTAAAATCATTGCGTCTATATGAGTGCACATTGTTGTCAGCATGTATGTGTGCTGAGTCACAGAGGAAATGATTTTGTGAGTTATCTTAGTGCTTGTTTTGGAAGAGGTCATTTCTCTCTGCTCACCCGGTTGGATGGGCTGACTTTGGTTGGACCAACCTCAGATCCTGCTGTTTCCACTGCAGTGAGTTGGAAGGATGTACAACGGTGGCCAGCTGACCTCCGGACCTGCCTCCCTTTCATTGTGTGTTGTTACCAGGACTTTGGCTTTTCGTGAATGTTGTCAATATCCTCGTCAGTGATGTATAAGGCTCAAGCTTTCACAGACAAATGCCAACAGTGTAAATAAAGTTTTCTTTGAGTCCTGCTGACACATGATTAGTTATCAGTGACATTATGATGACTCTTTTTTTTTTTTTTTTTTTTTTTTACAATAATTTACACCTATAGATAGAAAAAGTGACACAAACTTAATGGTAGGGCTGCGTACATGCATCCTCATCTCTACATGACAGTGATTCTTTTGAATTTTAGTCCATGAGCTGTACTTGAAAAATTATGCTGCCACATACAACTACAAAATGACCACAGCAGTGATGTTACTTAGTGCCTCAGCCTATGACATCATGGCTTTACGCCAAGTGATTCATTGAGGTGGAAAACCCGGAAGAAAAAGGGGAGGGAGGGAGAGAGACGGAGAGAGAGAGAGATGTTAGTTCCTGCTAATCTGTTCTTTATGGGGGAAAAAAAAGGGAATGTTCCTCAGTCAATCAGTCAATTGTTTTATTTATAAAGTGCTTAATCATGTACACAGACATTTCAAAGCGCTTTAGCAGACAGAAAAACCCAACAGAACCCTCCAGAGCAAACATAAGCAACAGTGGTGGGGAAAAACTCCCTCATTGAGGAAGAAACTCCAGGCAGGACCCCAACTCTTTTGGTTTGCCATCCGCCTTGACCGGTTGGCTGGAAAAGAAATACAAGCAGATAAGGACAGGGTAACAGACAGAGAGAGTGTCAGATACGACAGATAGAGTCAGTGTCTATGGTTATAGTTAGTCCTCCCCTTCGCCTGGATCCTCTACTTCCATGGGTCCTATCTTAATATGTATTGAACCCATCCCCCAAATCTCATGCAAATCTGTCTCATATTTGTGTAATCCTTCTCATACAGGCCAACAAAGCAACCTACACAGGTGCATACATAACACCATTGGTGAAGGAAACAATGATAGGTAAGCCTGTCACAGTTATTGCATAATGACCAATCATTATAAAACAGACCAACCAGTCAATGTCTTTTTTTTCTTGTCATATTGTGCAATAGGTGTCGTAATTTTGCCATAGATTTAGTTCTCTTTTTATAACAAGTTTCCTCATACCCCGATTGGGGTCTCTTGTGGAAAATACAGTCATTGTCATTGTTGCCCCGTGAAGCTCAGAGAACCAGAGCCAAAGCTTGTCTGAAAGTTTTATCCAGGAAATGGATGGGACAATGGATACACTAGAGTTCTTATCTTTATTGAAAAGTTTCTAATCACTACCCTCTGAACACAAATCGACAAAAATGAAAAAACAAAAGAGAAAGAGAAAGAAATAAAATGACCTCTTATGTATGTGTCATGCCACTGTCAGCTGTAATATTTAGAGACACTGGTGACTATTTCTGGAAAATAGGAGGTATGGAGGATGAAGGGATTGGCATTGTGTGGTTTATTGAGACATTGCGTTAAACATTTGGATGAACCTTTTCTTGCTTCTGGTGCCTCTTTTACCGTGTTGACATGTTACTCACTCTTGTGACCTCATTCTTAGACAGATTAACAGTTGTTATACGACTCATTATCATTATTGCTGCATAGATTGCTTGCGCTATCATGTCATCATTTTCTAGTTAGGGTAATAGCTGGAAAGAGTCTCTGCTTCTCTTTTTTTTTTTAATCATTGCTTTTTTTTGTGTTGGATTAGAAATTTGTAATTTTTATCATTCAAGCTTTTGAAATTTCAATTTTGCTCTTTCTTAAAATTACAACCGTAAAATTTTACAAGCTGAACCTTTTCATATGTGTTACTCAGGATTACGTCTCAGGATTACGAATGAAGATGCCTGAGGGTGAGAGTTAAAGCACCCCCACCCCCCGACACCTGAGAAAGTGTGTTCCAGGGCTGGGACCCAGGAACCCCTGTCTAGGGGCTGAGGGGCCCTGACAGCCCTGTATGTGTCTGGGCCATGGGGGATGGAGGCACCGGTGCAACTGGAGGAGATGGGGTGAACCATTCCCACATCCTTTTTGACAACTTTGTCCAGGCCACCACCTGTAAGGGTACGCTCAAGGCCTTCCAGGAGCTTTGTGACCACCTGGAAGTCAAGCCCACTGATTCCAGGATCTTCTATCACAAGCTCAAGTCCAAACTCAATTACTGGAAGGCCAAGGCATTATGGGCAAAATTAGACAAGAGGGCCAGCCAGAAGGAGTACAAGAAGGGCCGAGCCTGTACCAACTCAAAGGTAAGCCTGAACCGTTGTGAATTCTAGGATTCATTTACAATTTTTTTTTCTAGGGTGACTTCAGGTTAATCCGTTAATGTGATGCCCATGTTTATAATCCAGTTAGGCACTTTTTAATTTCTAGTAAGGAGGCATTTTACTTCAGGTCAGTTTAATTTGTCACTTAATCTGTAGCATTTAATATCTAGTTGATTCCAGATGGGCCGAGGCTGATAAACCAGCTTGATTTTATTTGTTGAGATTCATTAACTGCCATTGGATTTATAGACAAATGGGTATTTGTCTCAATTTAGACTAAAAATAAAATGTCATTTTTGGTTAAATAAAACTCCCCTTTGTCATTTTTTGTGATAAATGATGATGATTATCAATATTATTGATTTTTGAAATGATTGATAAAAGGAGCCCTGGACAACTTTTTAATTGCCCGAAAACAGTAGAAAAGCAACATGTGACTTGTCCAGAAACCTTTCACTGATCAGCCACTGTTTAATTTGGAACCAGTTCTGAGCTCATTGGCTTTTATTTCCATTTATATTTTCTTTGTACAAGACAAATAGGATAAACCTGCCTGTGTGGCACCTCTGCCATTAACATGCTGCAATTTGCAAGAAGAACTAGATGATGCTCCTGCTAGATATCATACAAACTGAAAATGCATCCTTCTTAAACGGCAGCTAAAAGGATGTCAGAGCTATGCTGCAGGTACCTTTATCAAGATGTAAAATGTTTACAAGCGAATAGGTGGGATTGCAACCAGTGATGACAAATGAACCGACTCTGCTGTCCTAACCTGGTTTTCCACTATATGGCTGTTAGCTTTAACTTGTGAATAATGCGTATGTCTGTCTGTGCCTAGTGTTTAATCATCGGCGCGGGGCCGTGTGGATTGCGTACAGCCATCGAGCTTGCGTTCCTGGGGGCTAAAGTGGTGCTGCTGGAAAAAAGAGATGCCTTCTCCCGGAACAACGTGTTACACCTCTGGCCCTTCACCATCCACGACCTCAGGGGCCTCGGGGCCAAGAAATTCTATGGAAAATTCTGTGCTGGTGCTATCGATCATATCAGTGAGTGTTTGCAGATGCTATGGCATAAGTTTTATGCTATGGCTTTAACTGTCATGTCATTCAAATGTTCTTTTCCTCTCTGTGTTGAATTGTAGGTATCCGTCAGCTTCAGCTCATGCTGCTGAAAATGGCTCTCCTGCTGGGCATTGAGATCCATGTCAATGTAGAGTTCAAGGCTCTTATTGAACCTCCAGAAGATCAAGAGACCGAAAGTAAGTCAGAATTCCTGACTGACCTTATAAAAATGAAAGGCAGTCGAACATGTGGTTCATCAAAGGACTGTCTATCAGAGGCTGATTGGATGCCTTTACATGTGATTACACGTGGTGTGTTTTACTAGGGATAGGTTGGAGGGCTGAGGTCCACCCCAGGACACACCCTGTAAATGAGCTGGAGTTTGATGTCATCATTGGAGCTGATGGGAGGAGAAACACACTTCCAGGCAAGTCTGCATGCACAGACTGGGATAGCTGCATTCGTAATGCATTTTTTTCCCTGACTTAACTGGATGAAACACAAACAGCTCTGTTTGTGTTTTCAACACATTTGGAGGTTTTTCAGAATGATGATGACCTCACTCTGTGTACAGCTGTGGTGGAGTGCCTGACCTCACTCTGTTGCTTTTCAAGAAGGGGCTGTTTGTGCACATCTTTGTGTGTATGTGTCTGGGACTGTGTGTGTGCGCGTGTGTGTCTGGCTGCTGCTTTCACATAGTACCTCTGCGACTCCCCCAGCAGACTAAAATAAGAACTGTTGAATAGTCCACTTCCTCTATAAGTCCACAGTTGTGAATGGACCCCTGTAGATGAGAGTACCATGACCCCCTCTGTGTACCGCCACTCGCCGCACCGGTGAAGGGAAGCAGCAGTCTTCCTCTGGGATCAACAGGAACAAAGTCATGCTGCTTGATAACCTAGAAAGCTGCTTTGTGGAATAACATGTGAAGCTTGTTTTGTGATTTGATTTTACGGTACAATGAAGTCACAAGTCTAGTCTGTGGGCACTAGTTCCTGACCTTGAGCTCTGCTTTGTCGCCCTCTCCTAATTATGCCCAGGGTTTAGGCGGAAGGAGTTCCGGGGAAAGCTCGCCATCGCCATCACTGCTAACTTCATCAACAGGAACACAACGGCGGAGGCAAAGGTGGAGGAAATCAGCGGGGTGGCCTTCATCTTCAACCAAAAGTTCTTTCAGGATCTCAGAGAAGCAACAGGTCTGTCGCTGCCACCTTCTGCTGCATCATGTTTTTATTTTCTAAACTACAGTAGTCCCTCGCTAATTCGTGCTTCAAGATGCCTGGCTTCACTACTTCGTGGATTTTTATTAGGTAGTCACGTGATACCGTACACGCATGCTATTGGCTGATAGCATCTGGAAGTGCGCTCTGTTCCTAGACTCACGGAACGTAGTGCACTTCCGTGTATTAAAGAAACACTTAAAAGTGCTTTAAAATTTCTATAAGAGTGTGGGGAAAAGGTAATACAGATATAAGGTGGTTTAATATCGGTATGGGGAGGGTCATAAACGTTTAAATTACAGTAAGTAATAAAATAAATAGTTTGTCACTATATCGTGGAATTTCGGTTTTTGCGGGTGGTCCTGGAATGCATTAACCTCGAGTAACGAGGGATTACTGTTTTGCTACTGTATTGTATTCTTGCTACAGATCAACAACATGAGATTTTATTTTTTGGAATTTAAAGACCTACAAAATAGTTTCTGGATAGCCATTGATGCAAGGGTTGATTTGGTGAGACAAAAACAAAGTAAATTGGATTCACCATTTGTTCTACCATTAAGCTCCAAATTTATTGTCTCATCCAATTAAAAGCTTTACCGTTGGTTGTGCCAGGCCTAGAACAGTTTATTGCTGACATGACAATGTTCCCAGGGCTTTGGTTATGTCCTCTGAGATATGTAATTACTCCTCTAATGACGGCGTGACTGCCAGCTCTAGAAATAAGCATAATAATTTTACTTGGTGTGTAACAAAGCATTTATCACTTGGACTTTGTAGGAATCGATCTGGAAAACATTGTCTACTACAAGGATGACACGCACTACTTTGTGATGACCGCCAAAAAACAGAGTCTGCTGGAGAAAGGAGTCATTCTGCATGTGAGTGATGAAAGCCCAGTCCTCAGCCCAGTATGGTGGAAGTCTGTCTTTTTTCCCTTTGTTTTCTCCCAGTATTGGACTAAGGGCCTAACTAAGCCAAATCTTCTTTGGAAACAAACCGCCAACTCACGCTCACCCCCTCACTATACACTGTAGCTTCCTTTTCCAAGTGACTTTCCACAGGAAGCCGGAAAGACCTTTTTAAATGTTAGTCTTACAAACATAACTGAAGGTGCACAATGATCACTTTGAGGTTTACGGATTTTAATAACTTGTGTTTTTCCAGACATACTCAGTTTAGTCCTTTTTCAGTTGAAATCGGTCAGTGGTTTTCTCATTTTGTGTTTTTATTTTTATTTTTTAAAAAGAAGATATGGCCAAATCATTAAAGTACGGTATATACTGATCCTGCATGTATGTGCAAGATGGCATTTTCATGGCGGGCTGATACAAGCGTTTGATTACCACTGAGGTCTGAAGCTAGAGCGGGATTTGAAGTATGTAGGCACATATTCATTAAGGTCATAAATGACTGGTTCTTTCTAGGAGTTCCCTTTTAAAACACAGACCTTCACAGATCCTTTTATAGCAGTTCCCATATTCCACTGCCCTGCCCTTCCACTCATCCACCTTCACTGACACCAACCTTGAATTAGTCTGCCAGGGAGCCAGGAGAAGGAAGAATGTGTGTCTCTCCCTGCCCTCTATGAAAACAAGTCACTATGACAGCATGCAGGCATTTGATGCTATGTGTTGGGGAGACTTGTGAATTGCACACTCAAATCCATCGCGAGGTCTCTGACCTTTTGTAGCACGGTACAGACTTAAAGAGGCTTTAACTTCAAATTGATTCTTAGCTCATGTATTTTTGACTTGCATTTTTTCTGTTGCAGTGTCACTATCTCCAAATGCCATACTTCCCTCACAATCATTATTATACTGCTTTATTATGTCACCAATGAAGCTCTGATTGCTCATTTGCATACAGTACAACACTAGCTCAGTAACACTCTGAGCTGTGCATTATCATTTTTATGCCTTGCTATAGTTCTTGTCCACTTTGTTAGCTGTCCATATTATCGCTAAACAAATTTATTGTGGTGCTGAGTAAATGCTGTTATGGGTTGGTTTAATTTGAAGACTCTTGTTTTGTCAAGACTTATTATATTCAGATTTTGTGATCATCTTGGTCTCAGGTGATTTTTTTTTTGTAGGTATCACTCCATCTCTCTCGTCTCTTACAGGACTATGCAGACACGGAGCTGCTGCTGTCCAGGGCTAACGTGGACCAGGCTGCGCTGTTGTCTTATGCACGCGAGGCTGCCGATTTCTCCACTAACCACCAGCTGCCCACACTGGATTTTGCCATTAACCACTACGGCCAGCCTGACGTAGCCATGTTCGACTTCACCTGCATGTATGCTTCAGAGAATGCTGCCATGGTGCGCCAGCGTCAAGGTCACAAGCTGCTGGTGGCGCTAGTGGGCGACAGCCTTTTGGAGGTGAGAAGGATTGCAGTGGGTTGTAAATAGTTTTTCATCTGTTCTGCGCTTGTGAGGTTGTTTTTTGTGTCACATTTTACCCTCTTTTTTAAATTGTAATATCCTTGGCTTCTCCATGGCCATATTTGGTCTTTGAATGTGGTGTTGGCTGATGTCTCCAGCCCTTCTGGCCTATGGGCACTGGCATCGCTCGAGGTTTCCTGGCAGCCATGGACTCTGGCTGGATGGTGAAGAGCTGGGCTCAGGGAAGAACTCCTCTTGAGGTGTTGGCTGAGAGGTGAGGCTGTGAAAACACTGATGCACACACACCAAGAGTCATTGTACTGTTGCTCTCACATTCTGACACTTGTGCACAACACACGCACACACACACACATTCTCCTACTTCAAACACACCCGTTTATCTCTTAAGTCTTTTACTCAGAACTGTGCCCATATATAATTTCTAGCATAAGCCCCACCTCTTCTAGTACTAATGGGATGAGAGGCTGTCGTAAGATCCAAAAGAAATGTAAATCTTTAATGACCGTGTTAACGTTTTCTTAATCTCTTGCCATATCATCACAGTATGTTCATTCCGCACTGGCTCTGTTGTTGTAGTACATGGGAATACATTTGGTTTCTCCTGTCTTTTAGGGAGAGTATATACCGTCTCTTACCCCAAACCACACCGGAAAACGTCAATAAGAACTTCAGTCAGTACAGCGTGGACCCAACAACACGTTACCCCAACATTAGCATTAACTTCCTCAAGCCCAGTCAGGTATGTATGAAAGCTAAAAATTAAAAAACCTCATGTGCCTCCTTTGTCTGCTTTAGTCACTCTATAGGCACGTTTTTGTTGATCTAATGCATGTTTGTTTCAGATGAGACACCTCTGTGACACCGGGGAATCCAGGGAAATGCGTATTGAGATCGAGAATGTCATCAACTCTTCAACACCCAAGTTGGCCAGGAATGGTGTGTAATGTTTAAACGCTGAAAAGAGAGACCGTCATGTGTGTCTAAAGAAGCTCTCTACTGTGCTTTACCGATTGATCAGTGAAGGATTTCGCTGCGGTCACTTTTGATGAAATGTAATAATGAACTATTTTCACTCTAGACAACTGCCTGCTTGACAAGCAGTTGCAAGGTAACGCAAAGTCCAAATGCATGGTGTGGCTTTCCAGGAAATCTTATTGGATTTAACAGTTTTGAAGTCTTTGTCTGCTCATGAATGAATAACCATGGAATCAATAGTGGAATGATGGAATGTTTGGATGGATTATTTGCGGCCTCTGAGATTATTTTTGCGTGTACTAACTCTGTCATTGATCTCCACATTTAGAGGTTTTACACCCTATTCTAACCTTTCACGTGCATCCTCCTTGACATCCGTAAAATTCAACGACTCACAGTTCGTAATGTTGCCTCATCGATGATAAAACTTTATAATCCTGTGCTCAGCCAAAGCCATGAGATATCCCAGAAAGAGATGTGTATTGCTGCCCAGAAACAGTTTTTGTTTCCTTCCGTGTTTAATCCTAAATTCTATTCAACCTATTATTTTACCTCAAACCTGCAATTTTCTCATTCTTCCACACCAGAGTCCATCGCTCGATCCAGTAAACTGCTGAGTTGGTGCCAGAGACAAACTGAGGGCTACAGGAATGTTAAAGTAACAGACCTCACAATGTCTTGGAAGAGCGGTCTGGCCCTTTGTGCCCTCATAGACCGATACAGACCGGATCTCATGTGAGTATCTGGCAGAGTTCACGCTGTAGACAAGTTGTTTTATGTAAATCAAAGCTGTGTCTGGTGATTTTTTTTAGACTTTCGGAAATTCTGTTAAGCTGGTCCTATCATGATTAGAACTAGTGGGTTAAGTTGTCAAGGATGACAGACTTGCTGTGTGATGTGAGTTGTTTTATTTGCAAATGATGTTTATTGTCTGGTCGTACATCACTGTAAATGAGGTGACAGATACCAGTCATAACGGCTTGTTGGCCCCATGAGGGAGCTCTCCTCAGCCTATCCGTCATTCTCCACACACAAACACACACACACACACACACACACACACACACACACACACACACATTCATAATCACTCTACTTTACATCTCACACTCTATAAAAACAGTCTCCATCTGCATCATCTAATGTAGTTTGTTGCCCTCTGGAGACAACATGGCAATTAACATTATAAGCTATAAGTATCCTGCCTGACCTTTAGTGAGTGCTGTAGCAGTTGTGTTCTACTGCCTTTGATAGGCCAGATGATAGGAGGCGGGGAGGGACAGTGATGAATAGAGGCCTTGGGAAAACCATGTTCACGTGCTCTCATGTACGAGACGGATGGTTCAGAATAATTGAGTGGAGCGCCCACTCTGTGCCTGTTGTTCTAATGCTCCTAAATGGTCCGCATGTGCAGTTGAGATGTATTGATGACTCATGTTAATGGTATTTTCAGCTGCAGTAAAATGACATTTGTGGTAATGCTTCCTACAAAATGCACAGAAGCTTGTGCACAAATGCTTCCTCATTAGCAGTTAATGCAGGCTCAGTGTCAGATTATCTGCTGTCTTTATTCTAAACTTTTGCTGATTGTTCAAAAATCAATTTGTTGTGTTCTTCAATAACCTGGTCTTTAGGACAGCCAAATATCGAGATTAATGAAAAAGTAACTGTATGGGAGTAACATCGGTTCAAAGAATGCATTAGCAGATCATTGATGTGCTGAAGAAACATAATCAAATGTTTATATTAAGGTTAGGTCAAATGACTGGAATGTGAAAAGGATTAGTACTATTGACAAATCCAAACCACCCAAACTCCCCCCCAGCCCTGAAGAGTGTTTGAAGTGCTGTTTAGCTCATTGCTTTTAGCTTACAGCTCACAGCCTAAGTGCTTTGTGACTCTGACTTGTCTCATAGCTTTGTTTCCAGTCCCGACTCGAACAGCCAGCCTTATGGGAGGACAGGTTTAGCAGTGTCTGATGAATGTATCAGAGCATTTAACTGCTAGAATTAAGAGCGAATGTTTAATGAACAACTAAAAAAAACAGTAATTTCATTCATCTTACTCATCCTATGCCATGCCTGTCTTCCTCTTGTTCTCAATTTAGTGACTTTGATTCCCTCGACGAGCGAAACCATGAGAAGAACAACCAGCTGGGTTTTGACGTGGCAGAGAGGGAATTTGGCATCTCGCCCTGTATGACTGGCAAGGAGATGTCCTCTGTGGTGGAGCCCGACAAACTCTCCATGGTCATGTACCTCAGCCAGTTCTATGAGATGTTTAAGGACACAGTGCCACCTGGAGGTGAAATTGGATAATGCTTTTTGGGTTGTTGCTTCTGTAAATCTGGTATTGATTTCTTACAGATGCTAAGAAGATGTTGTTACCAATGACCCCTGAGAGGATTTAAAGTACTTTTTCGTGCATTCATGTTTGGATATTTTTTGATTTCTGTTCAGATAACCACAATTTGAGTCCTGAGGAGAAAGCAGCCCTAATAGCCAGCACCAAATCTCCCATCTCATTCCTCAGCAAACTTGGTCAGAGCATAGCAATTTCAAGGAAACGAAATCCAAAGGTTATTGTCTTACAACTTTTTGTTAGCCTTTTCTTAATCCTTCTTGGAGTCTTTTTTTTTTCTTTTCAAAAATGACATGTCATCACGTCACTGTTGTCATAGGAGGGAAAATAACTCAATGTTTCCTCAATAGGACAAAAAGGAGAAGGATGTTGACGGTTTAGGGAAGAGAAGAAAAACCAGCCAGTCTGATGATGTGAGTAATTCTGACAGCAAGGCACAGTGGTTATTGAGATTGCAGTCAATGTGACTTGAAAAGACAAATTTATCACACTAGACTGACATTTTATTCCTTCATCTTCCTCACAGGACGAGGTATCCAGGGGCTGTCGTGACGACAGACCGTCTGTCCCTGCTATCCTTTCAGAGAGGAAAATGGACTCCTCTGCGGTAGGGAACCACAACAAAGTCAAGGTCATGGCCACCCAGCTGCTCGCCAAGTTTGAGGAGAATGCTCCAGCACAACATGGAGGACTCAAACGGCAGGTACAGAAGGAGTCTTCTAGTTAGTGTTTGGATATTAGAGCTGGAGGAGAGACATGGAAATAGGAAGAGCTAGAAACCGTGGGATAGCCGTTCAGATTACCTGCATTGTGTTTTGATTTTCTTCCATTAAATAGTTTTGAGGATTTAGATTTGTTAATGAGCTGAGGTCCAGAAGGCTGCACATTGTTCATGGGTCAACATGTTTTTGTGTTCAAAATATTAGCAGTCTGTTTAAAAAATTGAGTAAAGCCAAAATCCTTATAATGGTTTTTATTTCCTTGCATTGGGAACACTGCACATTATATACTGAATCAAAACGAAGATAAAAGCAGAAATTCTTTAATTACTTTACAGAAAATGAAGAAAAATGGACACTGGGCTGTTCAAAAAAACAGTGTCTGCATTTTACTTTACAAACTCAAATATTTACTGTATAAACTGAAAAATATCCAGAATTCAGCATTCCTATGAATCACTAAACTTATATTTAGTTGTATAGCCACTGTTTCTGAGAACCGCTTCACATCTGTGTTGCATGGAGTCGACCAACTTCTAGCATCTGTGAACAGGTATTCCAGCCCAGGATGATTTGACAACGTTCCACAATTCCTCTGCATTTCTTGGTTTTGCCTCAGAAACCGCATTTTTAATGTCACCCCACAAGTTTTCTATTGGATTAAGGTCCGGGGATTGGGCTGGCCACTCCATGACTTTAATTTTGTTGGTCTGAAACCAAGAAGCTGCTCGCTTACTGGTGTGTTTGGGGTCGTTGTCTTGTTGAAACACCCATTTCAAGGAAATTTCCTCTTCAGCATAAGGCAACATGACCTCTTCAACTATTTTTATGTATCCAAACTGATCCATGATCCCTGGTATGCGATAAATAGGCCCAACACCATAGTAAGAGAAACATCCCCATATCATGATGCTTGCACCACCATGCTTCTCTGTCTTCAGAGTGTACTGTGGCTTGAATTCAGTGTTTAGGGATCGTCTGACAAACTGTCTGCGGCCCTTAGACCCAAAGAGAACAATCTTACTCTCATCCGTCCACAAAATGTTTCTCCATTTCTGTTTTGGCCAGCCAATGTGTTCTTTGGCAAATTGTATCCTCTTCAGCACATGTCTTTTTTTTAAACAGTGGAACTTTGCGGGGGCTTCTTGCTGATTAGCTTCACACAGGCGTCTTCTAATTGTCACAGTACTCACAAACAGGTAACTTCAGACTGTTTTTGATCATCCTGGAGCTGATCATTGGCTGAGTTTTCACCATTCTGGCTATTCTTCGATCCATTCGAATGGTAGTCTTCAGTTTTCTTCCACTCTCTCTCTGGTTTTGCTTTCCATTTTAAAGCATTGGAGATCATTTTAGCCGAACAGCCCATCATTTTCTGCACTTCTTTATACGTTTTCCCTTCATTAATCAACATTTTAATCAAAGTACATTTTTCTTCTGAACAATGTCTGGAACGACCCATTTTTCTCAGGTTTTCAGAGAGACATGCATGAACAACATGTGCTGGTTTCATCCTTAAATAAGGGCCACCTGATTGACACCTGTTTTTTCACAGATTGAATGACTTCACTAATTGAACTCCACACTGCTATTTTTTTGAACACTCCCCTTCAATTCATTATTCAATTACACAGACTCAGGAGCATACATATCATGAATGTTGGCTCTGTTGGTTTTCTATGACCCTACTACAGCAACTGGTAAATTATTTGCCATGCAGTAATATAATTTCTACCAAAAACAGGTTATTCATGTTGGACTGCTATTATTTTGAACACAACTGTAGGCAGTCTCATAAAGCTGACCGGACTCGGACGGCTTTGGTGAGCTGTCTCATAGAGCTGTGGTTTGCTGGATACTGACACTGGGGGGTGGGGGGGGGACATGGTTTGCTGGGACACTGTACGGCATCTTGGAAAAACTGCTCTTGATTTTATGAGCTTTATACATTAAAAGAAAAGCCTCCGCACACATGATTTGCATCTGTTCTCATGTTCATCTAATGTAGTCTTCACATATTTTATTATATTTCTCTCAAAGCTGCTATAAATACCACACAACTCTCAGCATGAACCTCCTACGTCTCTGTCATCACATTATTGAACACACATTTTCCAGCCATGGTGACGTCAACCACCTGTGATTCACTTCCTCCTTTCTGTTTTATTTCCCTCATTTTCTTCTCTTATCATGGACTATTTAATGATACCTTGCATGGATATTCTTACTGGCCATTCTTGCTGTTGCTCATCTTCGTCTGACCATAAAGGGGGAGTCTCTTCCCAACTTGGACTGCATTTTGTCCCCTGTCCTGCCACAAACTCCCGTGAATGAGCCAGTGCGTCTGGCAGCTATCCCTGCATGGAGAAAGGTAAAGATTAACGCAGCGTACCTCTGCAGAGACTAAACCGCTGGACTCATGTAACCTCGTGTCCCCGAGTTGTCTTGGATGGTCTAGTTAGCCCTTGTTTTGTGTTTAACAAAAACTGTGTGTGCTTTTAACTTCCCAATCAAATAGTCGTGGGACATTGCTTTAGATGTGTGTCTGAATGACTTAAAAGATTGCGATAGTTTCGTGGTTTCTCCTCATTACCTCCGCTGTCCTGGTTCAGAGACGCACACAGCAGCAGGAGCAGCTGAGCATTCGCTTCAAAGAAATGATCAAGTGTCAGACTCTGCCCAGCAGAGGGGAGCAGGTATGATTAGATACGCCGACCGAGTAGTCGCCCAACTTCTATTACGTACGTCCCTCTAAGTCCATTTTCATCCTTTTATTGGTAGAAATGGAATAGCTTTCCAGTTTAGAAGCAAGGGATGGGAAGGTAGTCCCACCAGATCACACATTCCTCCCTGAACTTATTATACAGTACAGGATTTTCCTTCATTAAGAATCATATGAGCAGCCTGCAGATCTGTCACCAAAATGTAGTGGAGCGTTCAGATGGATTCAGCACTTTCAACCCTCCACAGTGCTGCTCTTTACATATTAAATTGGATTCTGCTACTTTACTCTAGGAACAACCCATTAGCTAGTCCAGTTTAGGAATGGTTCACACTCCACAAAACTGTACAAATGAACAGTCCATGTCTGCCCAGCAGGCATTGCAGTACTTTTTTTTTGTTTTTGCTTAAAAACAAATTGGTTGCTTTAATTAAAGAGTGTGTGCATTAACACTTTATCATACATTGTCTAGTTATTATTGTGCTCTGTAATTGACAAGTTGATTTTTAAAAAAAAATAAACTGTGTACCTTCTAGAAATCTTAAACAATTTTGAAGTGAACTAAAATAACAAAGAGCCAAAATGCCTCAATTCCACTGATGGTGTCTACCTTCCCTCTCACATCCTGACTTTCAATGACCCAAGAGACCCAGTTTAGTGTTCCCTCCTGCTATACTTTCACCATTGCTTATTGAAATAGACAAAACAAGGCTTCGTAATTTGTTAGCTGCTAACCACATTTGTTGTTGTGCTGGAAGAAGTCCAGCCCTTCTTTCACTCCTATAAAGTAAGCTGATCTGTTGCCAGCTGGTCACCATCCTGCATTTATTGTTGACTCATTTGAATAATTAGCATAGTTAAATGCTAATACCAGTCCTCTCCTGCCCTTATTTGGCCTTGTCACTAGATTTAGCATTCGCCGCACACACTGCTTTAAAGCTTCAAAGTCTACTGTTTAAAGGGAATTAATTCACTGCTGTTCTCAAATGTCCTCTGACTGCACAGTAAGCCTTTAGCAGTTGAGTAAATTAGCTTAAAGTCAATTGTAAAGGCATAACATCATAATCGAGATAATCCTTACAATTTGTCCGCAAAGTGTTGAGGATATGCAGTATACCGTTTTTTTTTTTAAAATCCACATTTCTATTCAGCGGTCATTTGTTCAGCTGTAATTGGCTATTGGTTCAATCTTCAAGGTTAGTCTTTCAGCCTTGCAGTAAGTCGTACTGGGTGACAGCGTCAATTAAACACACATGACAAGTGTGGCACCATACTAACCCTCTTAACCAAATAGTTTAATACATTTATGCTGAGAATACATGTGAATAACTGTAGATGCCATTTCATTATTTTACAAACTTAAAATGCACTGTGCTGTCCTGTGAATGACACGAGTTAGGAGTAGGATGAGCGGCTGCTCTTATCGATCACATTTTCACCATCATTTTCATCCTCTTCTGCTGAATCTGCTGTTCCTGTGCTTCATCTCCCAAGGCCAGAAGTGGTGCAGACCTGCTGTCCAGCTCAGGGTCTCGGAGCTGCCCAAAGAAAACCATTCTACTCCCTTCTTCTTCTTCCACTTCCTCGCTCTCTCTTCACTCAGAGGTGATGCATAGTGTGCTGTATCTGTCTATTTCTGTCTATCCACCACAAATCCATGACAAACCCATGTGGTGTCTCCTTACCCCTGTCTTTCTTTCTGTTTTTAAAGAAGAAGAACTTTATTATTATTATGCAATTTTACAATCATCCAACAAAATTGCGAGGTCAGATTGAGAGTTGTTCGGGCCGCTGCACCCTGAGCGCGCTTGCCACTTTTGGCCAGCATGACCTAAGGGGTCCTTACATTTTTTCATGATTTTCTCAAGTTATCCTTTCTAATGACCTCAAATTTTGCCTCTTCATTGTGTAACATAAATATAGAGACAACCCTCATTTTCCTAAATGAACCTCCAGCATTGGCTTTTTGACTTTCCACATAACAAGCTCACCATCCCTTTTAGTAAGAAACATATTTCAAAAGAGAAGAAAGAATGTCTCTGCTTTCTCTGTTGTTTTGTGCTCTGTCAAATACTGCTTAGTGAATCTGTAAACAGACATCTTTGTTAAACAAGACAAATCTTTGCATAAGCTACGTCCAAATCCTCATCAAGTCACAAGAGAGCTTCCTCGGCAGGAGTGGGAACCTCTACATCTGACAGACCCAGGACCCATTCACATACCTGGTGTACAGGAGAGGGCCGAGTGCCTCATCTCCAGGTTTAAGGGCAGATCTGAAAAACCGCCAAAGGTGAACACCATGCATGGATATTTTGTTAGCACGTGAGTTCTGATGGTTTTCAGTGATACGTTTGTCAGCTTTATGCTGTGTGTAAAGAAACTGGCTCTTGGAGAATGTGTGCGCATCCTCCTAAATTGGATTCCCTTTTCAATTCTTCCTATTTTCTCTCTTGGAGACTAAAAAAAAGCCATCCCAGTACTTTTTAGAGCAGTGGAAATTGTCCCGCAGCCTGACTGACAATCCTGGTTCACTGCTCTCCCCCGCTGGTTGCTCCAGAAAGGTTAGGTTTTGTTGCTGTGGGCTGAGACGTCACCGTTGTTGTGAAGAATGTTACTGTTTTTACTTCTGACAAGACTAAGACTGAGGACTCAAATGTCAAACTTGTGAAAATTAAGTGCAGTTAATTTTGGATATTTCTGAAGAATACTTTTACTAACTGCAAGACGATGCTTTCATAATAACTGCTAGCTGAATCTATGGCTGACAAACATTCTGTGGCTTTAACAATTACAACTAGGGTGTTGTTGAGGGCTACTAAAAAGCAGAGAATCGCTACAGTCTCATCTTTGTGCATCCATTTTGTGACTGAATCATGTATTTTTCTGCAGGAGTCTACAAGGCCTCTACTCTCTGAGGACCAAATGCCCATATATGTGCTTAGTATTCAGGAGAGAGCCGAGCAGCTTGCCTCTCAGTTTGAGGGCAAGCCAGTTGGACCACAGGTGAAACGTCTTCATTGACAAAGAAAGATAACTGACACATTTTTAGGAGACTGGTCCTGTTGGAGATTTTGACCTCTATTATGAGTAAACACCCAAAGTCGCTACAGGCATTCAGCAAGTTGTGTTCTCGAGTTTACTAGATCAACATAGATTGCAGATGTCGGACACAAGTTGACTCAAAACATTCCCATTTTATTCAGTTTAGCAAAAGCTCACCTTGACTGCAGAAGAGATGACTAGATAAAGTATTTCATCTTAAATTGAGTAGGAACTGTAGGGCTGATCTAATTTCTTCTTAATTTAATCATCTTTCTTTCATCAACTACTGTACTGTAAAATAAAAATCCATCTCAATATTTAATTGTCAACCTATGCTAAGATGTTAGGGTAGACCATGAAAGGTATGTCACATAGTAACGAACACATTTTCGTATGAGTCAAGATTAAATTCCTAATTTTGCCATTCGCTCAAGTGCATGTTGGTATTCAAAAAATAAGCCCAAAGTTGCGTGTTACAAAAAAACTTCCAACAGGCTGCTCTCCAAAGAACATTTGGCCTCATAATTCTATGAAGAAAATGGTGAGGAACAGACTTTAATTCCTTTTGTCTTTCCTTCCTTTTTTGTGGAGCCTAAGAAAAAACCCTCTCGCTTTTTTATGGAACAATGGCATCTGGCCCGAGCCCAGTCTCCCCCTGATTCTCTCCCCCATGCACTGAGACAGGTACTCGTTTCATGCTTGGAAGGAATGGATTGTGGTGACTAAACACGCTACACCCGCGCTTGGTCTTTCAGGTAGCTGCATCACCACCGACTGTGATCACAGACGCTTTGAAAGTTGGCTGCGTGTGAATTTATTTGCAGCATGTTAGTTGTTAATTATATTTTTCAATTGATGATGCATATTACAACCCACATTAGATATCTATCTGAACAAGTATCAAAACATTCACCACAGGGGCCTGCTTGAAATTTCCACAGTCATCTGTCCCCCTTTGTAGTTTTGGATTGCAAGAGAAGCTTGGCAGCAAAAATCTCATCTAGTTTAATTCCCATGTCAACAATCACAATCCCAACTGTGGCAGTGTAAATGCTTTTGTGATATCGAGGGGCTGTGGCACAGTGAAGTGTGATCAAATCTGCAGTTTTTATGTCCCTCAGCTTTCCCTCGTATTTCACCGACCTTAATTATTCTTCTATATAAAATAGCTTTACTGGTTTTTAATAGATTGAGAGCTAATCCTGGAGCAGATTAACACAGGATTCATATGTTGACTCCTTCACATTCACATATTAATGAACCAGCAGTGCAGTGCGAGTGCTTCTCTGTGTGTGTGTGTGTGTGTGCATTTGAATGAAAAATGCATGATGGTTCTACCTGAGTGTGTAAGCACAGATGGGACCTGTCTTTAATGGCAATGATGTCACAAATGTAAAGGTCTGTCTCTTTTCCTGATGTGTCAAGTCCTTTAATTCTGTTTGCTGACAAGAAATGAATAGCTGATTTTGTGAAATCACTTTTTGGCTTATGGCAGACATTCTTTCCTCAGCTTGGGAGGTTTTTTATTTTCAGCTTTGTTTTTCTTCTTCTTCTTTTTTTAAATTTTAATTCGATTGGGCTGCTGGCACATCCACATGTTTGATCAAACAAGCATACTATTCTGTGTCAGAGCTCTTGTTGCTTCCCAATCTTCTTCTCACCTCTTCCCTCTAATTTTAATGTTTGTTTTTTTTCATTTACATTTCTAATGTTTGTCCACCTGTCTTTCCTAATGCTTTTGATAGCGCTATATAAGGATGTACACTGGCGGAGTTAGCTCATTGGCTGAGCAGGTAGCCAATAAGCATCGGTCTCAGGAAGACCCTAAGCTTCTACCTGAAAAGAGGGATTCGGTAAGCATGCTGTTCTTGTGGTAGAAGGTACCTGGCGACACTGATGAAAGCCTTTGCTTGTCAGAGAGTGTTGTTTACATGCATACCATTAACACAACGTTGTATCATTGTCACATGGATGGATTTCTATCACAGTTTGATTTTAATCTACCTCCCTTTACCTAAGTCTGTGTGCTTGCTCAACAAGTAGCTGCAGTTTGGGCTGCTTTTATTCGTAGACCATTTGCTGATCACTATCCGTCGTCTTTCTCTGGTGTGGTTTTATTTTTAGCTTGTGAAGTAACTCTGTAGCAATCCTGAACAGACAGTGATGTCACCTGAATCTTTTATGCATCGAGGTCTCTCCTCTCCCTCTTACAGGGCTCCCTCAGAAAAGAGTTCCCCGTCAACATTGGCGGCAGCGACGTGTGCTTCTTCTGTCGAAAACGTGTCTACGTGATGGAGAGGCTGAGCGCAGAGGGGAAGTTCTTCCATCGCAGCTGCTTCAAATGTGACTACTGCGGCACCACCTTACGACTGTCCTCCTATGCCTTTGACGTAGAGGATGGTAAGGCATCAGTTCATTCATGGATTTATTCAAGTTGTCATTCCTATTAATACCACCTGACTATAACATGTAAATCTAATGTAACGCTCCCGTGCGTTACATTACATTTCATTGAACCCCCCCCCCCCCTTACATCCTGAGCAGAGCAATCGCGTGATTTCATATTTCATCTCTGGGTGTCTGCTGTGCTGGAGGACAGGCACCAGATTGTTCATGTAGACAGAGGAGTCGTTTTAACCAGTTAGCCGTGGGATAAAAACCCACTGATAGTCTGAACTGAGACTGAATGGAAGACTCAGTCCATGGACTGCAACAAATTTCTCAGAAAATGCTTTGTATATATATACATTTATGCGCTGAATGTGCATAGATGTATATATAAATTGATTTCTATCCTTTAGGGAAATTTTACTGCAAGCCTCACTACTGTTACCGTCTGTCTGGCTATGCCCAGAGGAAGAGGCCAGCCCCCTCTACTGCTCCAATTACTACCAAGGTACCTGTTTCTGTTTATTTAAAATCCTGGTGGAAGGCAGCTTTGGCTGGCAAGCTATGAAAAAAAAAAATTGTTTGGCTCATCCTCAAAATGCAGTGCATTGGTTGTAGAAAAGACAAAACATGTTTTGAATCCTGAAATGCTTTCTTTTTTATATTCCACTTTTTTTGCTGTGTTTGATTCCATTCATCTCTCTACCTTTTGTAGGAGGACCAGATACCCATATCCCCTGTGGTGATTGTGGATGCCCCCGGAAGGCCAGTGACGGCGACAGCCACATCGGCCGAGCTTCAGCCCTCAGGTACCCTGCTTTCTTCTGATGCTGTGGTGGCCGCGCCCTGCCGTCTGTTCATGGGTGTGGGAATCCCGCTGCGTACTCTCCGCCGCATGCTCTCCTGGACCTGCCCCCAAGTGGCACACAACCCCCTAGACTCTCCTTTCCTGTGCACCTACTGCATCTACCTTTTCTGCTGTTTCACTGTCAATGTCCTGCTCAACCTCCTCTAGCATGACTCTCTCTCATGCCTACTTTTCCTTTTAATCTCTGCTAACTAATGTAGATGCTAAGTCAATTGTAATGACTCACTGAGCCTGTGGAGTTTTCACAGAAATCTTGTGAATGTTTGTGTCAGAGAATGGTCTTTCTTTTAAGATGCAGCATCCTGTTTTTCATTTTAAGAACTTGTGATTGGCTGAAACCATTAATTTAGAAATGCATCAGTGTTTTTTTCTTTTTTTTTTTAATCTGCTTGGCTCTGAAGTTAAAGATGGAGTTGGATGGTCCCTCCTGTCCTCCAGCTGTCCTGGCAGCAACACAAATAATTTAAATGTTTTACTCAGACTCCTTTTTTGATTGGATTATCGGTAGTGGCAGTAGTACGCCAGCTTTCTACCTTCAAAACATCTGTCAAATTTTGGCACATTGCAGTTAAGTTTGTTAATTATTTATCTTAATGAAGAGCCTGGCTTCTTTCTTCTGTGATTGTTCTCGTTGCACTCTTCTTCCTGTTGTGTGATTTGTTTTTTGTAGACCCTGTGTTGTGTTTCTTTCTCTTTGTAAGCTGATTTGCACAAATATTATCCCTCTTGCTGAAACTCACCTCACTGTGATTCAATGGCTGTGTCAGTATTTGTGTGAGCTTTACCTTTCCCCCTCCTATTTGAGCAGCTTATAACTGTGAGCACTATCAGTGCTGGAATTCAGTACCTGTGATGCCCCCCCCCCCGCCCTTGACACTCACACCCCTCTACTCAACATGCTGAATCTTGGCCATATTTCTTTTATAACAAACATTGGTTGATTGTATTGTTTGAGCGTTGTATGTAGCGGCTGTCGCAGCAGCCTTGTAGCGGTAGCCCTGCATTATGATTGAAGTTATTATTGATATATTAATACTGTAGTAACATTAATATTAATTTATTTTTAATGTATATTAATGTAATGTATAGGGATATAAAATTATTGTGTAAAATAAGTTTAGCACTAGATGGTAAAAATAAAACGTGAATGTGTGTCTAATTCATTGTAACAGAATTTGAAGCCATTAACTGATACAACATTAATTTATTATTTTAAATATTTATATCTGTAAGCTGAAAACTCACTTTAATGTTAATTCTCAGATTGGCTTTAATATAATTAATTGGCTTTAATATAGATCGTTGTATTTAAGATGATTTTGGTGGGGGCGTTCTCAGCTGTCTCAGATGTTCACTTATGTTATGTCTTATGAAATAAAGGAAGTGCTTGTTGATCACATTCCTCCTCCACGTATTGCTACAGCTGCCAGCTGTCATATCCATCCTTGTTTGGACTGGTTTACACGGGGGCGGTTGCATCAAGACCAACTATATCGCTTGCATTTATCGTGTGCACACTACATACACACTACTTACATTGACTAATCTGAAAAATTTGAAAGACTACATTTAAAAAAGAAAAAAATAACAGTTTTAAGATTTGCTTCTTGGGATGGGAAAAAGGCAAGGCACCAACCGTGTATAACTGTAGTGTGACAGTGTTGAACTTGTGTTTATTTCTGGAAGGATTATAAACTAATGAAATAAATTCAGTTGTAGACCTTAACGTTAACGAGTCCTTGTCAGTTTGTGCTTAAAATACAATGCTGCTTTAGTATAATCGAATTAAGTACGAATACGGAAGAGCACCCGCCTCAGTGACTGGATATGAGATGGATTTATGCTACTGGACTAATATCTCAATCACAATTCCAATCTTTTCCACCATTAGTGACTCAGTGGTCCTGTTTGGGTTCAGTTCACACACAACAGTTCGAGTCTTAAACCTTTTCATGCAGTCCTGCATGGCTCCTGCAATGCAGAAGCTTACATTTTTATCTATGTGATTCCCAAATGTATTTATTTTTTTCCTCTCTTGCTCCTCTGTCTTCTTGCCTCCAATGTGCCGCCTATGCTGATTCTATCATTCCTCCACCTTTTGCTTCTATTTCCAACCCTAGTATCTGAGGTCAATGGCCTGCAGGAGCCCAGTCTTCCCAAACGTCTCAGGGGAACACCAGAGCGCATCGAGCTGGAGAACTATCGTCTGTCCCTGCAGAGGGAGGAAGAGCTGGAGGAGGTGCCGGAGGAGACACTGGCAGAACACAACCTCAGTAGTGTGCTGGACAAGGCCACAGATGTGGACCTGGGCTCCAGGTAAAAGCAGATAATACTGTGAGATAATTACTTTGCTTGTCTTTTTAAAATTTTATTTATTTATTTATTTATTTATTATTTTATCTGCTGTTATAATCCTGAAGGGAAATTAAGGCCCCATCCACACGATGAATTTTTTTAAAACGCAACTTTTTGAAAACGCATCGAAAACGTTTTCAAAAAAATCTCCGTCCACATGTAAACGCATCAGTGCGTTTATCAACACGTGTATAAGCAGAACAACTCCGAGAACAACAGGAGAGAGGACCGGGACGTGTGGAAATTCACGCTGTTCCTCCTGGAGGAGAACCTCTATCACAGTGTTCTCCCACCAGCAGACAGCGCATCCCGGTCTGACCCAGAACTGGCGTTGGCGTCTTTGCTGAATGAACGAATGAATGAATAAATGAATAAATAAATACATAAATGAACATTATGACACATAAATAAAGAAACAGACGAACAAATATTAAAGTGCAAAGCATGTTTATCAAAGCATCTTCGACGTGGAGCTGTTATACATCAGAAAATAGACGTTTGTACATGTAGACACGGGTAACATGCATGACGTCACAGCGGTTTTGGTCCCAGGGACACGCCCCCCGGATAAAAAAAAGTTGCGGATACACCGTCCACACGACAACGCAGACCCAACGTTTTCAAAAAAATCCACCTTGGCCAGCGTTTTCAAAAAGTTGCATTTTCTTTCCGGATATCTGCGTTGTCGTGTGGACGAAAGGCGTAAACGCAACAAAAAAGTTGCGTTTTCAAAAAGTTCCGTCATCATGTGGACGGGGCCTAAGAATGCACACTGTAGTATGTTAGTCAATCACGATCGTGCATATTAGTGTGTAATTGTCAGAGGTGATTCTTTGTTGGATCAATGAAGACATTAATCGATTCATCTCTGTCCTCCACGTCTTCCTGAGTTCTAATTAAATAAAATCGTTTATATTAATTAATTTTAAACAGAATAAAAAAATTACAACTTTGGGCTGTTGGAAAATATAATTTCATTCTAAATTTCACCATTTTACAGTGTTACAGGTTAGTTCAATGGACTTGTGCTCTGTTTCCCCACAGCAGTTCAGAGTCAGACATCGAGGAGGAGGATGAGCAGGAGGACCAGGATCAGGATCAGGTGGAGGTGGAGCAGCAGCCCACCAGCCCGTCTGACCTCGGAGGCGTACCGTGGAAGGAGGCTGTAGAGCTCCACGCCAAACTCAGGGGCGACGTCGTTGAGGGGGAAGAGGGCGAGGACGACGCAGTCAGCAGAGACGGGGAAATAGATGACGAGGACGAAGAGGATGATGAGGAAGATGATGACGATGAGGATGATGACGAAGATGATGAGCAGTCAAGCGAAGGTAGATTTTCTTTTTGTTCATTGTGTGATTACATGAACTTGGCTTCTGTGAGGAATGTACAGGTAGTTTGTTTCTTTTGATGTATGTTAACGTCTGTCCTTTTGAACTGTTCACAACTCCATTTGTTTCTTATCAAAAATCTGTTTTGTGTAAAGTTTCACTGTGTCAATGTTCTCCTCCTCCTCTGCTCATCTCCTTATTTTCCATTTCCTCCTCTTCCCTACGTTCTCCCTTGTCCAATGTGTGTGTGTGTGTGTGTGTGTGTGTGTGTGTGTGTGTGTGTGTGTGTGAATGTAAATATTTGTACGCATTATTTGGTTGGGCATCTGTCTCCCCCTGCTGGCAGCAGGGGATTACTGCCCATGGGATAGAGAGCTCCAGTCAGGCCTTTGGCTGGAGAAGTTCCTCACAGATGAAGAGGATGTTTGTTCATTTAAAGGTAGCAGCAGAACTGCCTGTGGATGTGTTTGCACTAACTTTGCGTGTATATATAATCCTGGCTGGTTTGGATTTCTTCAGTACATGTTTGGCTTTCACTTTTTTTTGTTCTTGATTTATTTTATTAGTTCATGTTCTAAAGTGTGTTTCTTTTTAAGAGTACAGTACTTTGAGTGTTGTTATTTTGACCTGCCGACGGGAACATTTGTTTTGTACATGGCTTTAGTACACTCCCCTGACGAATATGACATATTTTTTATCCTCGGGTGCTGCTGTTATGGTTTGTTATTAATTGGCAGAATTGATATGTTCAAGAAACTGATATTGAATTTTTTTCTGACCTTATATCTTTTAAGGTCACTTTTATTCGTTGGTGTTTTTGCAGTCTAATGCATGCAGCCTTCCTCAGCCTTGCCTCAGATTTTTTTTTTTATTACTGTATTGTAACTGTCTCTCTGCCTTCTCTTTCTTTCTTTTACTGTCTTTTCCATCATTTTTTCTTTCTTCTCTACTTCTACTCCACATCCGCTCTCGTTTCCTCTCATTTATCTTTGATCTCTTCCAACAACAATAAAATCCCAACTCCAAAATCCCAACACTGTTCAACACGATGACACCCTCACGTAGTCAGGAACCTGCAGATCCAACAGGTTCTACAGCCTGTGGATCCTCAGGCCATCCAAGGTTTGGTAAGAACACACCTGGACTCTGAGGGAGGCAAGGATGGCCAGACGACCTCAGCCTCTCAACTCTCCCAACCCTCTGAGCTCACGCAGCCCTTCTCCACAGGTAACCCACCCAGAGGAGCAGAACAGCTGGGATATGAAATTTACTAGGTTGGCCACAAGTTTTATCCTTTCAGGATCGTGGTGTCTCGACTGTGTGACTGCTGCTGTTCTGTTCATGTGTTCGTGTCTGAGGGGCCAGCTCCACCAACTAACCCACCTGTTGTTTTTAATCATCTGTGATTTTGTACGTTTTCTTTTTTTTCTTTGTCACATTGCTCTTTTCCCCTCGGAATGTCTAATTTGGTGTTCTGCCTTTAAATTTGCCATTCAAAGTCGCTGCTTGTCATCTGAGGTTTATTTAAAAGTTCGTCAACCACATTCCACTACGTTACATAACCCCTCGTCAGTTCTTTTGATTTTTGTTCTGCATTTTCCCTTTGTATTCCCATGTTCTCTCCATGTGTCTAATTTAATTTACTGTGATTCTCCTGCCATCTGTCCCCTGTTGTTCTGTATCCTCTGCTATGTGAACGTAGCCCCTGCCCACACATCCGCCCGACAAGAGGCAGTGAGAGTCTGGTTGGAGTCGATGACTGGAGGTAGCACAGACTTAAATGGGATCACGACATCTCATTTTAGACTCGTTCTCCGTCTTTCTATTGGCTGTCATTTTGCTGGAGCATGCAAAAACAAATGCCGATAAACTCACAAGCATGCATGCGGTCAAGCTGTTACACTCAAGAATCCTCTTCTCTTGAGGTCAGATCGACCTCATCCAGTCCTTGTAACTAAATTTTATTTTCTCTTCACTCACCTAGTCCTACGTTCCAGAGACATGCGTAGTGCATTGAGTATGTCTTTTGGAATCTGCTATCACTGTTGTCAAGTTTTTGGGATTAACCCTGAAATGGCTTTTTCTTTTACGAAGTTGAGTTTTCATCAGTTGCAGTGAGAGCACATCCACTTGAATGTGTTGACAGCACTTGTTTGGGGTTGAAAGCTTAGCAAAGATCTCTGTCTTAGAAGAAGATAATGCATCAATGAATATCTGTGCACCCACCTGAACATTCAGCGGAAATGACTGTGTGATAACAAAGAAAAAATGGAATAAATTAAATGCGAGAGTCTGATTGCCTTTCCCAACAGGTTTCATTTTTATGAAGGACTGCCGCTCGTCTCTGAACCAATGTCTTAAGTAGAGGTCAACGGACAGTAGATTTTCAAAACTAACGATTGTTTGTATCAGGAAAAAAATGCTTATACTTATCGTATAGGTTCTACTTAATTGGCCAACCTCTAGTCTTAACCATACGTTGGTTGTGCTTTTGCTTAGTTCAGATTTCAGCCATTTGCCTTTTCATAAATCTAGAGCTGCATGTATCTTTTTACTAATACGTTTCATTGGTTCATATTTATTGACCTGACCTACTGTGCATGAATTTTATATTCAGAATTATTTAGGATGCCATTACAAAAAAATTAGCATAAAAGCTGTCCCGCGAAAATAATGGATTTTGGTTTCAATGCCCGCTCATACTTTAATTATTTTCCTATTACAGCAATTTTAAAATCTTGGTCCTCATAGATATTTTAGAAGGCTAACTTTGAAGTGTGGTGCTCTTTGAAATAATAACCACTACTCTTAATTACTGTAATAATGCCTGATTAAAATTCAGTGGAGATTGTTAGGAGCTGAAAAGGTTCTTGCTCTGTTATTGACTGAAAAGAAATGTTAAACCACCGGCCTCATATTTAGCTATTTCTTTGTCATGCAGAGTTGTGTGAGGATGAGGATTTGGAAGCGGAAGCAGACAGCCCAGATATGGAGCCTGGAACAGAGATGGATCAAGGTGAGCAATCAGAGTAATGAAAGTAATAATGAATCTGTCAATTCTTAGACAACATTGTTGAACTGGAACTTTGTTTCATACATAAATGATTAAAGTCACAAAGTTCTGTAACGCTACATTAACCCCACATTGTTTTTTTAAATTCCAGATGACATTCCTTCAGATGCGGAAGCCGAGGCTCGTTTGCATCAACCGGAGCATGTCGAAGTGCTTCCTGAGGAAGACAGCAAGTCGGAAAGTTTGAGATTGTCCTCCAGTATCGGTACATGCCACTGACAGCTCTTTGAAACCAAGGATTTTCAAAAAAGGGAAAGCAGGTCTCCTCCGGGGGGCTCAAACTTGGGGGGGATCAGTGAATTGAAATGAAGGAGATCATGTGGCATAAAACAGCTGAAATCTGACTGAGTTAAACTGATCACTCAAATTTTTTTTGCTGTCACAGAACCTAGCAATGACATACGACAAGCTCTTCTGAATTTGGTGAAGTTACAGCTTGTGAAACAGCAACAGTAGAATATCTTGAGGGTGTAATCAAGTAACATAATTATGATATGGTATTCAAAAATATAGGAAGTTATCATATAGGATCTTTTTCTTTTTTTTTAAGCTTTGCCTGAGTGGCCCTTTGATCACAGATAATAGAAGCCCGTACTCTGAATTGATCATCACACAGATATGCATTTTTCTAAATGTGGTAATTTTTTTTTCCTGCTTTCAGATCAATCCAGCGTCAGCTCCATTCAAAAAGGAGATGTTCATCCTTCCCCACACAAACCATCTCCAGAGCCTGAAATGCAGGTGAGGTATTTCAATGTGTCTCACTTTCACTATTTAATGCCAGTTTTTACTAAATCCAGACATGCTGGCTTTTAAATGAGCCTAGGTAAAATTTATCTTTCTCCAGTTTATTTCTTGATCTTCAACTAATCGCAATTTTATGGTTATACTAAAGTTGAATGAACTAAATTGTAGAAAATATTCTCAAATGTTCTCATTCAAAAGACAGAAAAATATCTTGATCTTCTTGTTTGTTTTTTTCCAGATAAATATAATAAAGTCTCCTGGTACTCGCTTTTTCTCGGAACCTTACTTACCTAACGAAACAAAGCCTGAGAAAACATCTCCTTCTGCTCCTTCAAGTGATAAGAGCCCCATTATCCCCTCTCCTGTTCTGTACGATCCTTCCTCTGTCCCTTTACCTACTTTTGAGGGTTCTAGTACTTCCCCTATCAAAATCCCTGCCTTGCCCGGTCCCAGGTCAAACACTGAATCACCCGTCAGCTCTCCCGTCAAGCCAGCTATCGAATCACCTGTCAAATCGCCCATCAAATCCCCTATCCAGTCACCTGTCGGCTCCCCCATCTGCTCTCAGCCTACTCCCCTAGCAGAGACATGCTCTTCCAAATCTCCTGTATACCCTCATCACTCTATTTGCCCCCTCACTGGCAACCCCCTCTCCCCAATCTGCACTCAGCCCTGCCAGCAACCCTTGTCACCCCTCACCTCTGAGTCTCCTGTGAGAATTCAGCCTGTCCCTGGGGTCACTTCAACACCTATTATCAAAACAGATGGTGGCGTGTCTGAGTCCTCAAAATCAGCAGATTCCTCAATGGTAGAAACACCTTCTAAAAAGACAGATATCATAGAGGAGTTTTGGTTAAAGAGTGCCGAGATCAGGAAGAGTCTTGGTCTAACTCCCTTGGACCGCAGTAGTAAAGTCTTAGAGAAGAGTGTTGTTAAGGCTCCGATACAGGAATCCACCGCTGTGAAAACGCAATCTCAAGAAGCGTGTGAGGAACAGAAGCCTGCTTTTACTGGCCGAGCAGTCATTCGCAGGCTCAACATCACTCTTGAGGGTCAGGTAATTACCCCCATTGCTCCTGTGGAGCCCAAGAGTAATTACTCTGACAAGAAGGACCCCAGCAGCAGCTCTGGCTTGGGGTTGAATGGGAGCCTGGCCACAAGCCAGACAGCAAACAGTGACAGCTACAATACCTCTGACTCCACCATGCTCACCCCACCATCGAGCCCACCACCACCTGTGCCTGCAAATCAGTCTCCAGCTGTGCTCAGGCAGCACAGACATCAGGCGTCCTGGAATAACAGGGCAGAAAAACCTCCGTCTGAGCATGCCAAAGAGCCAGCTAAATCCAAGAGTCCTGTTCCTGCACCGAGGACCCAGCTGAGCCCAGTTGCTGCACCTAAAGCCGCTCCCAGGAAAGTCCCTTCACCTCAGGAAGCTCCAGAAACAACTCCAGTGGTTATGAGGGAGAAGAACAAGAAGCCTCGATCAGAGGAGTTGAGGAAGTCGTTTGTGGAGACAGTAGAGGAGATCCCTTTTGCTGATGACGTGGAAGAGACCTATGATGAGCGGACCCCAGATACAGGCATGAACAGGTACTATACTCCATCCACCAAAAAGCCGGACAGGGAAAGACCTCCCCTGCATCTGGTTCTGGCAATGGAAAACGGTAAACCCAATATACCTGTCAACCCGGCCTCTAAGACCCAGAGGGCAACTCAATTCTCCACCGAGGCCAAGGAGATCGCTGAGGAGAGAATAAGAGCAAGAGAAAAGTCCATCAAGAGCCAAGCTCTCAAAGATGCCATGGCAAAGCAGTTAAACAAAATGAAAGAATCTGACACGGCTGCCCCCCCTAAGGTGGCCTGGAGTGTAACCCCAGATACTTCTGGGAAATGTAAAAAGGTAGCCATATCGCCAAAGACATCAGCTGTGAAATCTCTGGAGTCAAAGAAGGCAGAGACTTTACCCGAGCGTTTCCTCAGCAGCAACAAGAGCTTGGACAGCTCTGTAGCTTCTTCAGACAGCTCCACAATGAGTAAGACTAAGAAACGAAGCTCTCTCTTCTCACCACGCAAGAACAAAAAGGAGAAAAAAGCCAAGAACGACAACATGAGGCTTTCTGGCACAGACAAGACACCCCCGAAACACAAGTCACTGTGGAAGGCTGTCTTCTTGGGATACAAGAAGGAAAAGAAGAAAAGGGATGATAAATCCTGTTCTAGTACACCCTCCTCGAGTTCCACCACTCAGGACTCTGGAAAGAAGAGAATGTCGCCTTCTGGAGGATCATCAGTTGAGAAAGGTGATGCAATGCAGTTTTTGGATGTGATACTTATTAGTTACAGTTCTAGAGCAACAATACAAAAATATCTTGTCTTTGCTTATTTTTTGTCCCAGACCTGAAATCACACAGAAACTTGAGTTTCTCTGAGGACTCAGACCTGTCCTGTGATGATGTTCTGGAGAGGTCGTCCCAGAAGTCAAAGGCAGATGTGAGTGAGAATAGATACCTTTACACTCGTTAAACTTTGTCATTAGATATATACATTTTAGAACAGGTTTATTGGCAGAATATACTATTGATCAGCTGATTAAAATAACCACATCCCACAAGAGCAGCTGAAATAGATCCAAGTATATCACAGTATATTTTGCAAATAAACCTGACATAAACTAGGGGCTGAATAATACCGCTTTCGACTGGAGACAGTATATCTTACCTAACATTATATCATTTTTCGGTGCAGACCAACTTCCCAGAATCGGTCCAGTGAGATATTGATGTTATAGGTCCAAGAAAACACGATTGTAAATCTTCATAGCCCACTTATTTTCTTAGATTTATACATAAGCTGATTTTGTTGGGTAATTTTAGCAAAGAACACATTTTCAATGGCTTAATCTGACATCCAGTTAGCACGACTAAAATTTAACAATCATTTCAAAATTATTAATCTGTTGATTATCTTCATCATTGATCAGTAAAATATTTTACCTATTAAATGCAGAGTAATGCAATGCATTAAAGCATGGCAGTGTCTTAGAGCTCAAATTGATTTTCTGAAATTGCTTCTTTTATTCAACCAACAGTCCAAAACCAAAATTTTATACTTTCTACTTCATATATAGCAAAGAGAAGCAATAAATACATACATTTACAAGCTAGAACTAGCAAATGTTTTGAATGGATTCATTATCAAAATAGTCTTTCAATTGATTCACTGGCTCATTTTTTTTCTACTGGTAAAACGAAACAACTTCCTTTAAACACCCAATATCTTTCCTTGGCAGATGTTCCTATTTAGACTTTCCCAAGACACAGTGAATTACATTTGTGTTTAAAAAAAACAATGTTTCATCAGTATATGATTTGCATCCATTTCTGTTTCACTTTCCTTTAAATCATTTGTTTCACTCCCAGCGGCACATGGACATCTTTGACCTAGTATCAGGCATGCAGAAGGAAGTGATAAAGGAGGAAAAACTGGAGAAGCAGAAAAGAAGGGAATTGCAGGAAAGAAAGATGTTGACAGAAAGAAAAAAAGGAAGAGAGCGGGAAAAAGAGATTGATCAGGAGAAGGAGAAAGACAATGAGGAGGTATTATGCAGAGGAGGTTAAGTGATTTTGAATTTTAAATTAACATAATTTTGTAAGTAGGCCATTATACTGTATTTGATATTCTACTAGATTACTTAAAGCATCTGTCTGACATCAAGACATCATAATACTCATACCATAGTTTTGTATTTGTTCCCATAGATGCAGACTTTTGAATGTTTTTAAACTTTGATTTTGAGGAGTCATGAGTGACAGTATCACTTGTTACCGATGAACCTCCTTATCGTTATTCCACAACTTTCATTGATTACTAGCTTCAGATTCAGAAGAAGCAAGTACTTGCGAAAACCAAATCAGCCATTGAAGCACAGTTTAAGATACCGTATATTGCTCTGAACTTGCGTCCATTTTTAGAGTACAGTAATGTCAAAATAAAGCATGTATTGCTTTTTGTTTTTAATCCCCAGGTCAGATTATACAATCAGTAATTAAAAATGCATTTTCAATAGGTTGAGTGCTGGAATATGACATGTTAAATGTGCATAAGGATATCCATTTGCAGAATTACACAATTGGTGAGTTCTGTGTTCATTAAATATGCAGGTAGAATACATCTGATTATCTGACAGTTGCATTATTTATGTTGACCTGAAGTTCAAAATTATTTTCCCCTCTGCTGCCAAGTCTTATATGTGTGTTTGTTTCAGTGACTTTAGATCCATACATAGTTCAGGGCCACAGACATCAACAATCTTGAATCACAATTTGTTATTCTTCTGTTAGAAATGAATTTGAACTTTTTTCAGCTACATACTTACATCCCCCATAGCTGTGATGTATTGTAATTGGGAGACTAAAGCTGTCCCACGCCTGTCAGTCTGTTATTCAATAAGAGCCACAGCGTAGACTAGCCTTGTGTTGTTGTGTTGACTGTTAGATTATATTTGACTGTGTTACATAGTCCTTGTAGTCCGCTGTAGCCGCTTTGTTGTGAGAGTGGTCTGTAAATGTTTTGGTCTTTAGAATCTGAAAACTGAACTAATGTCTGATTAACAGATATGTAAAAAGTTGCTTCAACCTTCCATTTTTGTTTTGGTGTGGGATATTAACTGCTTGTTTTGATTGTACCAGCTAAATGATGACTTTCTTTGTTTTATTTTAAAAATATTTAACACAATCATTAACCCATTTAATCATATCATTTGTGTCATGTTTGTTTCCACTTTTTTTTGTTTTGTCTTCCCCAAGTCTGTTTATGTCCCTCACGCTCTGGCGTTCAAGAGATCATACGCCACAAAGGTAGTATTACATATGCTTTCATTGGTCTCCCTCCCCCCTGCACCCCTGGCCTCCTACGCTTGTGCCAGTAATAACACCTTATGTGCATCTGGGCTCAAACTAACTGTCCTCTGGATGCATGTGACAGTCTGCCCACTGCACCCGCCCACTCACTGCTGGATATCCTCTCTGCTAAAACACGACCCTCATGGCTCAGTTTTATGGTCACAATGTTGCATCTGCCTCTCGATATCAGGTCCTCTGTCTGGTATAATATTAACCTCCCTGTCGTCACTGTAGCACTATTTTCCCTTCAGTCCAGCTGCTGGAAAAACTCACTTTTTATTCTTCAAAGCTATTCTCTATTTTTCTCCTGATTTATGACAACTTGTTATGTCCTTCAAAAGTCAGGGAGTAGGCTCAAAATCCATGCTTGTTCACATAATGTATTGCCAATTATTATGGAAAATGTCACAATATGAAGATTAATCATGACTGTGACAGCAGTGGTGCAGTTAATTTATGTCACATTGTATTCTATGGTTTGTTATTGATTTATAGGCCTAGAGAAGCCTGTAGATTGGGCTATGAATATCTCTAAACCTCTTATATTGTCATAGTCAGTCCTGTCCCTCAGCTTCTACATGCTCTCATCAGTCCCCTTTCTTTTCTGATATGGTTTTTCCTGCAGGGCCATGGCCCTTTGGAGTCTGCTTATCAGCAAGTAGTTATTTTCATTTTTCTGACCTGTTTTTGCTCTTCTTGTTGTTGGTATTACACCAGAAAACGTATACGGAAGAAGAGCTAAATGCCAAGCTGACACGAAGGGTCCAGAAAGCTGCACGGCGACAAGCCAAGCAGGAGGAACTCAAGAGGCTGCACAGAGCCCAGGTAAAAGACCGTGATCCACCAGGTAGACGCTTGGATGGATATGTTTGAAATCATTTCATGCTCTATTGATTTTTTGCTGAACCGTGTTTTGATCAGAGCTAAGCTTCAAATGATATAAAACTAAAAACTGTATGTGAAGCTCTTCCTGGTTCACTGAGAGTTACTAATTCTCTGAAGAATTACTGACTCGGTGTGATGAATCACATCTCTTTAATACAACAGATTCACATTTTACAATACTCAGATGTTCCACCATCTGGCTTCCTGGAGTGGTTATTGATTTTGAACATCTCCTGGAAATGGCTCTTTTAGCATCAGTGACCTGCCGCTTACTGTCTGAGTAATGTCCTGAATGTTGAGCAGACTTTTCTTTTGTTTTTGGGTCAGCAGTTGTGTACTTACTGGAGTTCATCATGAAGCCCTTTCAGTATGTAAATTTAGATTTTAACATTAAAAAAAAGATGAAAGATGGCAAAGGGTTTTTCAAATAACAAAACTAGTTATGTAATCCTATCATCATATCTCAAATTCAATTGCCCCTTGGGCACAAAAAAGTTTTTTTTAATTTGAATTTTAATATTGAAATTGTTTTGTGAGACGAATGTTTGTATTAGAATTCTGAGAGACAACAATTAAAGAACTTTGCACACTGATTTATCCATGATGCAACAGCACATGCTAGGTTCATTTTGCAAAGTAAACCTTGTGTGTCGGTAATGCAGCAGCGATTATGCTGACCTCAGCATTAAGCCAACACTAAAATATCTCCAACTCAAGGCTTGATTAGCTGGCTGGCATTTTTGCTTACTTTTATTGACTGTGGATCTAAAACCAAACTTCTGGTAGCTGTGCTGCACTGATAAGGTTGAGGGTGAGGAGGTTCGAGTCTGCGAAGAGAAGATATACTGTATTTTAAATGAAGCTCATTTTTATAATTTTTTTTACACATCTCTCACTCTATTCCTCACATCACTGTACCTACCTTCTAATATAAAATTACACATCTGGCACTAAAAGCAATCAGAAATAATTTCATTCCTAATAATTTACACATAGCATATGGTAACTGTTGTAAAAGCATTTAAATTTCATTAAATTATAACAAAAATGTGAAAGGTTTCTCTGATCACAGAGAAATCTTTCATCCATTTAGCCACGACTACTCCTCCTTTTAATACCCATGATCAATTAAAGGTGTTATCTGGGCTGCAGAGGAGCTTATCGTAATGCACTTTTTTCTTTGTGTGTATTAAAGTCATTTAATAATATTTGTCAGAACAGGCTTATAAACTTGCAGACAGTAACACCAGGCTGATTCAAAGTGATCATATCTCACCTAGAGACATTCATTTTTAATAAGGGTTTTAATGAACGTAAATTGTTGCATAATTTTTTTTAAAGATAACCTCTGCAACCACCTCCCTATGAGACTTGTTGGACAAATGAGTTGCAATTAGTGGAAACTGTATCTGCCATTATTGGGTGCAGCACTGTGCAGTAACCCATTTTGTTCACACTGTACCTGCGCTCCCGTGTTTAATCGTCTGTGCATTTCATTAATAATGTGACGCTGAAATTGCTTCTGCATTCAGATCATCCAGAGACAACTGGAGCAGGTGGAGGAGAAGCAGAGACAGCTGGAAGAGAGGGGAGTAGCGGTGGAGAAAGCACTGAGAGGAGAAGCAGGTAACAGAGTTTCCCTCATACATTTTAATCAACGCGGCAGTCCTCGCCATATGGAATTGTGTACCAGTACATAGATAGACGTAAAGTTCAGGGATCTAAAATGTGTAGCCGTTCTCAAATCTGACTGTTTTTTTATTATTATTCATATGCAGTTAGTGATTTGTCGATTTATAAATGATTTATTTTCTGTCAAAACTTGTCTCATCATTATGAACTCCTTTAACAGAGCTCCAAAGGCAATAGTAACAATAAGATTATTGCTTGGTGTGATGTAACCTAGAGTTACCTCAGTGCTGCTGTCCCTACACAGTCTTTCTGATCTTGTTGAAATCTGTCTACTTTTATTTTTCAGAGCACATTCAAACATTTAGACCTGGGTGGAGAAATGTGTGATTGTTTCTCTGAAGTAGTAAACTCAAATTATTCTTGACGAGGGACTATCACAGACAATATACATCTGAGATGAAGAATACATTATTTGTTATGGGAGCAGCACGGTTCATTATTTGGCATGGCATCACAAGCACATAAAAACATCACTAGTACTCCAAAGCAATAAGACACTACTTGCCTGATGTGATTGTTGTATGCCAGTCAGATAGTGATAATGTACTTTATAGATCTCACAGCATTTTCCATTCTAATGAGGAGTGACTTCCGAATTAAAGTTTCGATTATGCAAATTCATTCATGTTCTCTTCAATTGCACCATTTTTTTTCCCATCATCTGTTTCTTGAGCAAATTGTTTGTTTTAACTTTTTTATTACTCTACTCTTTTAAAGGGTTGTGTAAAGGTACTTATACATTACCCAAACAGCACAAAAGAAGATCAGGTATTAGATTTGCTGTAGTTTCCTTTTCTTGTTTGTGACACTGTGTTGTCAGCTCCATCTGTGGCGACACACTGAAACAGTTCTCCATCTCTGAACATGTGGATATTTGTGCGTTCATAACATGTTGGCCATCGTCAGTACGAGCTGCATGCCATCAGGAGAATGTGTATCCCTGACATAGATTTGTGTGTGTGTGTGCTCATTCTGAATGTGTTTTGTTACTTCACTCCCTCTCAATGAGGAGACTTTCCGTACTCTGATCAGGATTCTGATCATGTCGCTTTTAAGAAAATGCAATCAGAATGTGACAAAATAAACACAAATGGGTCTGCAGGCTGACGGCCTCTTTATTAAAATTTTCACCGTGGCTGAGTGACTCAACACGAATATATGTTGTGATTGTACTGTATAGTTTTTCTGTATTGCAACGAGCAACTGCTGAAATGATCTATTCAGATTTTCACTTAACACCCAGCTGCGTCTTTCAAATTAAGAAGTAGTACATGATTCATTTATTTTAATCAAACATTGCTGTATATGAATTGGATTGAACCTAATGTGGCTTTTTAATGTCATTTGCAATTACAAACAAATTCTCAATTTAAGTGCATGCACTACTAAAATAAAAGTTTACTCAAAATGTTAGCACACGGCACACTATGTACATTACCTTGAGTGTCCAGAAAAACGCTATACAAATCTAATCCATTATTACTATTAAGAGGCTTTGTGTGCTTTAAGCAGACTGAACCAGTGTACAGCAATACACCAAATCTATGTTTTAGGCTCTTATTATATTTGTAAGTAAATATCAGGTAGCCTTTTGCAGCTTGACTGCATTATTCCCTGAGCGGTGAGTACTGACAGACTCTGTTTGTGCTGAGTATTGCTCAGTGTCTGTGTGTACGTTTGCATGACTTGCTGTTGTTGGAAACTTGTGCATGTGTGTGTGCGTGTGTGTGCGTGTCTGTTTGTGTGCCCAGTTTGGGGGCTGTGTGAAATAACTCCTATCTCTAATATATCCCTGTCGTTATAGACTATTGGGGAGATTCTAATTACAGTGAAATCCTGGACTTGCATCTGGGCGGTATGTATTTCAAATCTGTCGCTTTAAACTAACCTAATGGCTAACCCAATCTGTCCTTGGTTTTGTTTTGGTTTTTTTGTTTCATTTTGTTTTTTGATGTTGCCCGAGTTTTGTACTTCTCACATCTATTTTAACTGACTGTCTGATAAGCCCACTGGCCGACTGGCACTTAGTACACCCACACACACACACACACACACACACACACACACACACACACACATACACTCCTTCCACTCTCACCGGGTTTCTATTGAGGGCAGAATCACATCAAATAGATTAGATGTCTGGCTCATGTTGTCGTCTTAAAATCCCGTTTGATCTCAGTGAAGCTATGAATACATTAATGAGAAACTTTTGTCACTTCTCATCATAGAAGCTACACAACACAAAACTACAAAAAAATGGCAACATATTACAGAAACACAAATCCTTTAATTCAAAGAATTGTACTACACACAAACACAGAGGACCGGCACAGCAGACAATAGAGTAAAAGTATTGAGAAATTGTAATGTGGACAATTAAATATTGTCCACATTACAATCTGACATTACACAGAACATGATGTGTAGGCTTTGATTTTTCTGCGTAGTCTTAAAGATTACTTCATCTTTTGTTAAGTGAATTAACAAAACTCACAGCAGCAGCATAATAACAGAGGCAGGAGAACAACTGTTAACTAACATTATGGGCAAGACTAACAAGGAAATGATCCTGCTAGTAAGTGTGTGTGCAAAATGTCTTTTGCATCATGAAGCTTCATTGTTTTAAAAGCCACTAAAATCTCGTCATCCATTCACTGGATGGACAATGAAAGTCAATCATACATTGTCTGCCCTGCCACCTTTAACTGAATCCCCATTTCCAAAAAAGTTGGGATGAAGCATTGAATGTAGATAAAAACATTATGCAATTATTTACAAATCATTGAAAATTATAAATGTTATTTCAGATTCTATTCCAACAAACTGGGACAGGGCCGTATCATCACCTCATCTTGTACCAACATGTATGAGACCGGTTTACTATTATTTTGAAAGGAGAATGTTTTTCCATTCTTGCTTCATGTAGGATCTCATGAAGATTGGGGTTTGTCTTGGTCTTGGTAAAATAAACAAGTCCTTCTCTGAAAAATGAACCAACAGACTTTAGGTAGTGTCCCTGAATCCAGTCAGTGATGTCTCTACAGACTCACATACGGTTTTATGCAAGTGGCATCTGAAAAATCACAATAATCAAATCTGTTTTTATCCTCCTTATCTTTACTTCAAAAAGACTCTGATATATTCTTTTACAAACTAAACTCACTAATTTTGAGATGATCCGTCAGGTGTTTTCTTTCTTTTGTTCTTTGGAAAATCATTCCATTCCATGTCTATTTACATTTTACAGAGTATCTCAGCTTTTTTGGGTAATGGGGTTGTTTCTTTTTCTTACTGTTAGTCAGTATCGTGAAAAGACCAAAACCAACAATGAGCGTCATCCTAGTAGCAAGTATCCACTAATTTTCTTCCTCAGAAACTATAAACATGTCAGTTGAACACGATTAAGCTTCAGCCCATCACACTTCTGTTCTGCTGCCTTTAACTATAGTGATAGTTTTTTTAAAATATCATTTCGTTCTGAAAATAATCCCCCTGTCTGGCTATTGATTACTAAAAATTGTAATCCTGACTGCTTCAGGACATTATGTAATTTAAATTGTTTTCTATTACATGAAACGGAAACAAAGCCACATATTTATACCTTTATTACCAGATAATGAGCTTCATAGTGAAGCAACCGACAAGTCAGAAGAGCTGAACGCCTTGAAACAGATTTAACAAACTTGGTTTTAATCTTTTTTTGCTGGGTTTGTTGACGATAATAAACATCGTTCACTTTCACTATTACTGTATGTGTCGTCTTCTTTCTACTTGTGTGACACAATGTTTAAAGATATCCGCAATGACTGGACAGATTATTAGGTTTGTAATTTGGTTTCGTCTCATGTGACTTTGTGATTGTCATAAATTTATACATTAAACGTTACAAGCAAACAACACTAACAGATGCATGTTGCACCTCTTTGAAAATACACAATCCTTCAAACACTGTGATCGTGTTAAACCCACTTCAGCGTCACACACAGAAAGCTAGCATGGATCTAAATTAGTGCCTATGTCTAGTTTAGCTCCCTGACTTTCACATACCCGCTCAGTTGCATAGCTTGCCTAGTGTGTGTGTAGTGTATGTGTGTGTGTCTGTCTCCCCAACAATTAGCCTGGATTTACATATCTCAAGGAATGTCATCTCATCAATTGTCTAGAATGCATCTTATCCTGCACACATTTGCTGCGATGAAAGAATTGTTTCATACCGTATCTTCTTCAACACAGGGGCAAAAGGGAAACCTGCATGTTTCTACATATGCGGGCAGGGTGTGTGTACCACTTTGCGTGTTGTTGTCACTCATCTGACAGGAGAAGGCACGGCGTTTTGACAATGGAGTTTTGAACAACAATTTGAACAATTGTGTTGTTCATCAGTTACAATGAACAACACAATTGCTGGACCAGTGTCTCGTCAGTTATTTTAGTTCATATAATTTGTGCGATCGCTAACACTAACTGGATGTGGTGTGTCTGTTTTCGGGGGAGGATGACTCCATGTTGACACATTTGATTCATTGGTGGGTTTGACCACGTGACTGGCGGTGTTGGTGGTGGAACTGAAACTAAAGCCATTATTAACATGTCTGAAAGTTTGTCTTGATAAATATTTTCTAGTCATTTCAATCCACTCCATAAATGATTATTCAGCTGTGGATATACTAAAGGGTAAGTGCTAATGATGGATTTCATAAAGGCTGTTGCTTCATTTGGCCATAAAATTTCAATTGGGAATTAAAGGCAGATATGAAAATACTTATAGCAGATGTAATTTTTCTTCTCTGTGATAGTCCCTTGACGTTGTCTCTCTCAACCTCTCTCCCCACCAGTCTTACAATACAGTGTTTGATTTACAATGTCGATATTCTCCTGTAACCCTCTTCACTTAACACTTCTGTGATAAATTTTTTTGGTGTATTTGGTCATGATCCTGGATATTTTGCCAGGGTTTAACTTGCACTTCAGTCATAGCTGCACCCGATAAGTTGCCTCGCCAGCCAAGTGCCTCATGTTCAAGTAGTGCTTACAAGTACAGGCAAAAGTGTCTGATGAAGCAATCATCTAAGTCATGGTAAAAAGATCAAACCATTTTGTGTCCTGTGAGCTATTTGTTTTTACTATTGCCATCGTTACTCTCATAGGGTGATGATGGCTATCTGAATTTTTACTGTAAAACAACAAATGCAACAGAAACCAGATGGATCACTTTCCCCTTCTTTCCTGGGTCTGGTCTTGTTTTCCGATTTTTACCCCTTTTGTTTCATCCCTCACGCCACATGGCTTACCTCTCCTACCTGCTCTCTCTAGGTGACTTCTCCTCTCCCTGTCATACTGCTCCTGCTCTTTTTTGATTTTCTCCCTTAGTGTTGTTTCTCCTTCATCACATCCCACCTTCACCTCCTCACCCTTTCACATCTCTGCTTTTCTTCCTGTACTATATCAATCATTCTGTCCCTCACACCCTTCTTGGTCACTCCCTTTTTCCCTCTGTCTTGTGGAAGTTGAACCCTTTGTGGGGATGCCACGCCGAAGACCTCTCTCCTTCTGCCCCTGCTGTTCTCCTGAAGGTAACGTAACCTCACTGCCCCTGCTGGCAGGTTACCTTGGCAACTGTAAGGATTCCCAAACCTGGGCTACTGCCTCGTGACCTTCACTAATAATATTCCCAATTAGTCTTCCTTTCTTTGCCCTCTTACTGTTTGTGCATGATGGTATATTTCCCTAGAAAAAAAACCCTCAAATGCTTATCACAGAGGAATTAGTTTAAAAAAAGTTTTTTAAATGCTTTTAACAAGAGAAGAGGGGGAGAGTCACTATCATTAACGTTAATGTATAATCACATTGTTTCTCACAGGGTACATTTTCAGGCCTGACACAATATAATGTGAATCTGGAAGAGCAAAAAACTATCAATTGGACTTGATTTATGTTGGTTAAAGATGGTTCAACTCTCATTCAAGAGTATCAAAGAACAGAAGAGGTGAAACGTCTTCAACCTAAATCAAGTTCAGTTGATCTTCCATGTAATATGATTAATTGTGGAGCCCTTTGACTTATTTCTGCAGGGATTAAACTAGGCCGCTGGGTGTGGTTACTTTCATAAGTTGTGTTTACCCAGACAAATAGTTTAGTGAATTATTTTACACTTTGGCTTGTGTTATGAATATTAGGAAGGAAAGATAAAAAAACACAACCACTCAGACTGGTTCAAAAGTGTGGTGTCTGTATTATAAGTGTACAGTTCAGACTCTTTTGAACATTGAGAAATCCAAAGTCATACATCTTGAGACTGGGCTACTTTTTTTCCTAATTAGGTTGCTTAAAGTGTCCGAATCAAATTGCTGAAAAAGTTTGTCAAAGCTGTTGAAGAATGTATATTGTACACTTTAAATTTTTAATGTAACATCTGAAAAATTAATCATTATTCTAGTACAAAAAGCAAAAAAGAAAACAACAGCAAATTAGGTTACTAATAGCATAGGCCATATGTCAACACTGCTCCCTGACCAAGGTACAGGTGGTACAATGCATGCGGCCAATCAGTCTTCAGGGGCATGATTCAGCAAGGAGTTTTATTGGATCCTTGCATCACATCACACCCTCAAGTTAAAATGAGAGAGCAGTTAAAGAAAGATGAGACGCAAAATATGATCACAATGAAAGAGATATGCGAAAGGAATAAAATAAAATAATAAGAGGTGACATCTCACAGCGCAGTAACTGGCAATAAAACTAGAGAATGAAAGGATAAAAAAAGTACAAAAAGGATCACAGCAAGCGACTTAAAGGGGTTAATTTATCCTGTGAGTCTTACTGCTCAAGTATACTGTTCCAAAGACACAATCGTTTTTAGATTTGAACCTTTGGCACAGCCACGGTCTAGGGTCACAAACTGGCTCCTGATCAATCAATCAATCAATCAACCTTTATTTGTATAGTGTTAAAGCACCTCAGCAGAGAATCCAATAGGACCCTCCTAGGTTGGCAGTTCTTCTACATAGCGAGGAACTGGACGCCAGACCCGTATTATTAAAGTCTTAAAATCCACTCTGAAATGATATGGCAGCCAATGTAGCAATGCAAGATAGAATTGTAAAGCTGTCATTTCCACTTGAATAAAAGTAACAATAGAAGTGTCATCTAGTCATAAAACGATAATAAAACCGAACAATGAACACTAACACTGTTGCTCATAGACATGTTTGTGGTTCAAAAAGTGAGAAATCAGCATGAAATTTGTATTAAATATTCAAATTGTTCAGAAAGAAGTTGGCTTGTTCTTGTATTTAATTTCTGTGTTGGGGGTAATTTTGCCTGAGCATCTAATCGGTGAAACATGCTTTTGTCTATGTGTGTGAAGTGTTTTCCTGTTACTTACTCTTTGCTTTTCCTGCCTTGCACTGGTAGTTCTTTTTAACCTTTGTGCGAGGATCCTTTTTGCGAGGAGCTTTAGGCTGAAGTTTATGTTGTTAAGACTTTGAAAAAGGAAAAGATAACCACTGGGTGGTTGTGTAGGTTTGGAAACCCAGCCCTGCTTTTATAATGCCCCCCTTTTTTTTGTCGTGTAGCGCTCCTCTCCACGTGAGCAACTATCTCAGGCTTTACCTCTTTTCTGGCAATGAGTAAAAACCACCCCCTGTTGTGCGATGCTTTTCTTTTTCATTTTTCATCTTCTCCAGATAAGTACGTCATACTGCGTAGCCTTCAGGTGCATTATTGAAATGGCTTAACCTTTGAATAACTGTAATGGTTGTAGCTGTTCTACTCAGTGACTGATTACAGTGATTATGAAAGCTGCACAACTGCTGATGTCAGCAGCTCTCAAACATGCTTTGCTCCCTAGCCGACTTAATAGAGACCGTGAACATTTCACCTAGAGAGCATGAGTCTTTTTTTTTTCTCTACTCAAACAGCTCAGCATGAATTGAACAAAAATGGATTTCATTTCTGCTTGTGGGTCAACATGAAGGTGGAGAAGGGTGAAAGTATCTGGGTTTTCTTTTCTGTCATATCTTAGCTACCGATTGTTATTTTTGTGTTTTCTTCAACTACCTACTGTCTCTAAAAGAAAACAGATTTGTGGAAGTATTGACTCTTGAAATGAAATGTTACACAAAATCCAAACTGGGTAACACAGAATCTTAACTTTGCAATAACTGGTATTGCTTTTGTTTGTGTGTGCGCGCATGTGTGTGGTCTTGCCAAAGTTGAAGCCTGTAGTTCCACGCCATCTTCTGCGCGTCTGCTTAAAATACGGCGTAACTGACAGCGGTGGCGTAGACTCCATCCTTCCACCTCACCATGTGTCAGAAGGGACATCCTGGCTTGGCTGTCATTGCATTGCTTTTGTCAGCCCTTTACTGTGTGACATCAGTGTCATTTCTCAGCCCGCTGGCCACTCACGCCTGCTGTGTGCTTCTCCCTTTCCTCCAGGCATGGGTAAGAAGGATGATCCCAAGCTCATGCAGGAGTGGTTCAAGCTGGTACAGGAGAAAAATGCCTTGGTCCGCTACGAGTCAGAACTCATGATATTGTAAGTATGTTACTTGACCATGTCAATCGATGAACCATATTTGCGGCAGTTACTTAACATCCCAAAGAAGCATTGCGTAGCTGTGTGTGAGCAATGTTTTCAAAATCTTTTAGTACCTCAGCAACTAGTTCTCAATTCTGTACTTTGTATAAAGTGCCAACCTTATAACCCATATGTATCAAACTCAAGGCCCTGGGGCCAAATGTGGCCCGTCACATCATTTCATGTGGCCCGTGAGAGCATAAAACATCAGTGTCTAAAAATGGATAGGTCAAAAGTGTGCTTTGACCATAAACTACATTTCCCACAATGCAGTAATTACATGTAAGCCCATTTTAACTTTGACAAAAGGATTGAACAAAGCTAATGTGGTAACTTGCGTTTGATGTTATGGTTTTTTATTCACTTTGATAGTTTGATCCTTGATTGATGGGGGTATATGGGTTTCATAACTTGACAAATTAAAGTGATTTATGTAATAGCATAGAAACAAGCAATCATAGTTTATCTGTACAACTGTAATGTTTTTAACTGGAATAAGTAATAAATTCAAGTTATTACACATTAAAAAGTAGTTACATTTATTTTACATTACAAAGACTTACATTGAGTTACATTTATTAGTTACATCTGGCCCTTTGAGGACAGCCATTGTGCTGATGTGGCCCTCAGTAGAAATGAGTTTGACACCCTTGTACTAACTCCTACACAGTTTGCAAAGCAACTGTTCTTTTTAATCTCATCTCCTAAAATTTTTGTGGGAACATCTTAATCCATACATTTAGGTTGGCACTGAGGTACTTTTAAAAGTATCTTTATATAGCATGAACTCAAATATTAGTCAAGTGTATCACAGGACCTGCTAATAGAACTAAGACATAAAAGGATCGCAAACATCTTTGAGATATTTCACTCTGAACCAAACAGATTATCTAATGTAACACAACCTGTGATGATAATGAAGTTCAAGGCGATGATTCAATATTAATATAAGGTCATTGAAAGTATAGTAGATGATAAAATTACACTAACTTTATATGCCCCTAGTTTTATTATTATAATTAATAATAATAAATTATGTATTTAAATGACCGGTAGCCCTGTAAATTCTCCGATTTTTTTAAATCTAATAATATATGATGATAATAAGTAGGTAATTATTTCTGTATGCTAAATAAAAAAACAACTTAATTACATTCTTGCATTACAGTAATCCCTCGCTTATTCGCGCTTCAAGATGCACAGCTTCACCACATCGCAGATTTTTAGTAAGCAGTCACATGATACCGTATGTGCATGCTATTGGCTGACTGCATACGTGTGTGCACTGCGTTCCGAGATTCATAGAACGCAGCGCACCCGTTCGTATAGACTGTTTAAAACACAAAGGTGTTTTAAACAGTCTATAAGAGTGTGGAAAAAGATAATACAGATATAAGGTGGTTTAATATCAGTATTGGGAGGGTTCATAAACATTTGAATTATTCTAAATAATAAAAAGTTTGTCGCTATTTTGCGGAATTTCGTTTTTTTATGGGTGGTCCTGGAACGCATTAACCGAGAGTAACGAGGGATTACTATATTAAATACAGTACTTACGTAAATTATGTGTGATTTCTCCTTTTCTAAAGGCAATTGGACTCATTTTTCAAATATTGTTTTTTTTAAGCGTCAATAATTGTCATCCAAGGACTTAAAGGAACAGTAATGTCAAAATGAACCCGGGGTATTATTTGAAGTACATAATTAAACAAACGTTTTGGTGGCATTATTATTTTTTTATGATCAGTGGGGACCTTGTGCATACAAAATACAGGTATATCACAAGTTACGATGCGCTCCCTCACAGCGGTAGTGACCCAATCGTAGACATCGGGGTGAATCCATATCAGCGCCGTTATATAAATATACAGCAAGCGACAACATAACAAAATATATATTACTTTAAAATTTAAAGTACTTTAAACGATGCACTCTGCACCCCAAGATCAAACGTTAGCTTTTTCAGGATCCTCAAAAGGTTGTTCCTGTGTAAGCAATATCAAAATGCATGTTTAGTTTATATGTAAAACCATAGTCATGTTAACAGCCCATAATTTACCTCCAAACCATTACATGCCATTGATGAAGGCTCCAAGCATGTTAAACTTCTTTTTGATAGCTAAAACACTTCATTTGTATACTTTAAAACTCACAAATTTCCCCACTGTGGGACAATAAAGGATTATTATCTTATCTTATTATCTTAAAATGAGTTTACTTTCCCCTTTAATATTGACAGCTATAATCTGTCACTGCAGCAAAACAACTGTGTACATTTATGTTCCTTAGCGCCCGGGAACTGGAGTTAGAGGACCGGCAGAGCCGACTGCAGCAGGAACTCAGAGAGCGAATGGCTGTGGAAGGTGAATACAGGACTATTAAATTACTTAACAGCCCAATGGCTTTATCTGTGAATAAATGTATGGGAGTCATCTCTAACTCCTTGTTGATTTGAATCTCTCTCAGACCACCTGAAGACTGAGAAGGAGCTCGCTCAGGAGAAGCAGATCCTGAACGAGATGTTGGAGGTGGTAGAACAACGTGATGCCCTGGTGGCTCTCTTGGAGGAACAGAGGATCCGTGAGAAGGAGGAGGACAAAGACCTGGAGGCTGTTATGCTTTCTAAGGGCTTCAACCTCAACTGGGCTTAAATAGTTGACTTGTGATGGGCGTTCTCTGCTTAGAGTGGTCATCTTTGAATAGTCTCTAACACCTGCAGCAGTGAATGTGTTAAGATCCCCACCAACACACACAAACACAAAGACCTCTGACTTGGCAGCAGTAGACATTGTTTACATATCCTTTGCCTGAAGGCAGTCCTGGTTAATCACTTTGCAGTTTCGCTTGCTTTCTCTGTGGGTGGAGAGGCAAGTACGTTCACAGCTTTATCGTCCTAGCCTTGAAGTTGTTCCTCTCCTGCAGGAAGAGGTGGGCACATCCTGTGGGGGAATGTTGTAGACTTGTTTCATTCTGGATTGTCTAAAGGGAAGAAAACAGTTTGGTCCTGCTGATGTAAAGGAATTGTAAAAAAACACAAACTGTTTTTTGCATGTATAGATGTGTAGAACATGTCCCATTTTCAGCAGAGTCCTCACTTCTGAAAAAGATCCCGACAGAGGTTTGTTCAAATCCTGGAATCATGTCTCCAGTCTTTACAATCTCAGTCTGACTGTAGAACACCCTCTGCTGAAACTATTGAGTAACAGACTTATTGTGCATCTTCATGAGTCGCAAACACGTGAAATTATTGTTCTTTTTTGCTTTTTATCACCTCACAGTGTTTAGTTTAACATTAAAAATCTAGTTTGTGGTGATATTTTATGTATTTATTACCTTTTGTTTGATTGTGAAAGATTTTTAAAATCTTCTTTCATGGGGGACTGCCCAGATTCTCATTATCTTGCACTTCTGCATTACTAAAGCCTTGTTTACACGGCAATTTGTTAACTGAAAATGGTGTTTTTTTCTGTCATGTTTTGAAATGATCCGCATTCACATGGCCATGTCTTCACCACAAGCCTGCTATAAGCAGGCCTGCAAAAGTAACTGAAAAAGCCATATCATGCATGCAGGAGCAGTTATTGTAGATGCAAGGTTTCAAAATTAACATAAGGTTGTAGTGGCAATGCAGCAAGTATGCATTGGAGGAGCACCAATAAACTCAACAGAATCTGGAGCACAAATAAAACATGTTGCTTTAGTCTGACGTGTTCTCTCCACATGCAAATATGGGTGGAACCGTAGAAGTGGGTTGGCATCATTATTTTCAGGAATCACGTTTTGCTGCTTGCTGTTTACAAGAATTTTTTTAACACTACATTAGTACCTTGAAATACGTAATTCATTCCATGACAAATGGATTTTCCACATTTAAAATAAATAATTTAAATCCCTTCCAGCCTTTTAAAAAATCCCCAAGCTCCTCTAAATAATGAAAAAAATAACAACCAATGGACATACATACTTTACCTGTGCATAATTAATTATGTTTTGCAGAATAATATGGTTTTGTCACAGTTTAACACTTGTTGTGGAACATAGCCTTCCCCTCAGCAACTGCAGCAAAACTTGTGATATATTCTTCCGCTGCCTTAATGTCTGCACTAGATGCTTCTCCATGCCTCACCACTAAGTGGATGGGTGTTGTACCTGCCTGTCAATTAGCATCAGTGTTCCGAAGCATGACTCGTAAGTAGGATTTCCGCTCATATCGAACAAAAGGACTGAGTGATGGCTCATATCTCAAAAAGACTTGTATGCTGAGTCATTCATGTCACTACTGTATTTTGGGGGGGCTTTTTGCCTTTAATTGATAGGACACTAAAAGATTGATATATTCTGGGAAATGGAATGCGTGTCTGTGTGGGGGAAGGTCTGTGAAAGGTAATCACACCTTTAACAAGGGGTTTGCACCCCAAGATCAAATGTTAGCTTTTTCAGGATCCTCAAAATGTTGTTCCTGTGTAAGCAATATCAAATGCATGTTTAGTTTATATGTAAAACCATAGTCATGTTAACAGCCCATAATTTACCTCCAAACCATTACATGCCATTGATGAAGGCTCCAGGCAAGCACGTTAAACTTCTTTTTGATAGCTAGAACACTTCATTTGAATACTTACACAATTTGCTCTTATCAACAATGATGAGTCTTTTTGTGACATACAACTCTATATAAGACATTGACAGTTTACGTTTACAAGTATTTGTTCATGCTCGGTGTTTTATATTGTCACTGGTTGTAATGAAAATGATTTCTCTATCATTTATGTAGCTCCTTTTACTCATGTCACCAATGGACCGTCTCAGTCGGTAGATATACTGCAATAAGTGAGGCGTACAACCTCAAGAACTTTGACATTACTCACATCACACAGCAGTGAACGGCAGTGTTAATATTTTACCTTTGAACAAGATGCCTTTTTCATTCTCTACTTTTCAGATATATATTTTTTCTGTGTTGACTTGCTTTTAAAGTAATATCTGTTTATCCCACTGGAACTCAAGAATTTATTTTCTAATTCTCGTTATACAGCAGATCCCAAAAAGCATATAAATGATTTTAAATGGGCCGCTGAAGAAATGCTAAATGCAAATTGCAACAAACAAGACTATTGTGGTTTCTTGCTTTTGGCAGTCACAGCTATTTATACCCTTAGCCTTTTTGACAACTGTTAAAGCCAAGTGGTCATTGTTTCACAGAACAAAAACACTAAAGGCTATATTTATGACTTGCTATGAGCTGTGAAAAAGGTTACTTAATTTTAAAAGTTGTTTTAGATTGTGATATGTTTGACATGATTGTATTGATATTTATTAATGTGTGCAAACTGTAATATATGTAAAGAAAATGAATCCTAATTTTTAAGCTGTCCTGTTGACACATTACTTGGTATGTAAATGCTTCATGTAGCTAAAATATGCATAAGGGTGTTGGATGTATGCTGAAAATGCAATAAAACAATGCAGTTGTTCTTTTGAATATTTGCCAAGGTCTCATGTTGTTAATCTGTACTTCAGGCATTACCATTTATGCTCCACAGATGACAAAAATTGTGTTTGAAAGATAACATGATCAGAGTTTAGCTTTTTAGTTTAACTTGCAATATGAAAATGCACATTTACCGTTTTTATGTAAAACCATACTCATGTAAACAGCCCATAATTTACCCTTAAACGTTCGTCATGAAAATATGGCTCCAGGCAAGCATCTTAAACTTCTTTTTGATAGTTACAACATGGAGTACAGGGTTACTGTACTTCATTTGAATACTTAAAACAGCTGCTGGCAAACCCTCCGTTTCCCTGCCTAAGAGCTAGTGGACTCAGCTAAAGCCACCCCAAATGACAGTGACAGCTGATGTTTACGTACAAGTATTTTTTCATGTTCAGTGTTTTCTATTGTCTCTGGTTGTCATGAAAATGATTTCTCTGTCATTTATGGAGCTCATTTTACACGTCACCAATAGACTGTCTCAGTGGATGGGTGTGGTACCTGTCTGCCAAACAGTGATGGTGCTTCAAAGCATCACTCATATTTCTGTTTGTATCCTGAACAATGGACCGAGCGACTATCATGTCTCAAAAAATTATTATGTTGAGTCACTCATATGTCAAGTTACTCCTGTATTTTTGGGGTCATTTTGCCTTTAATTGATGATACACCTAAAGATAAATATATTCCAGGAAATATGGCGGACACACATTGTGGCCACAGGTGTGGCCCCCTTTATACAAAGTGTTTGAATGATGATACTATGCATCCCATGATCAAACGTTACATTTTTTTCAGGATCCTCATAATGTTGTTCCTGTGTAAGTAATATCAAAATGCGTGTTCAGAAATCAGAATCAGAAAATAATTTATTGCCAGGTACAGTAAAGTTTACCACAAGAGGAACTTGACGTGGTGTCGGTTGCATTAAAAGGAGGCAAGAAGCAGTAAGGGATAAAAATATAAGAAATATTAAAAAAAACAAAACAAACATTGTTCATGAGGCTGACTGCAGTGAGGAAGAAGCTATTTCTGTGGTGTGAGGTCCGGATGGACCATAGCCTCTTGCCAGAGGGGAGGGTCTGGAACAATTTGTGGTCTGGAGCTGGAGCCTATCCCAGCCTACAGGGGGCGTGAGGCAGGGGACACTGCGGGCACGACGCCACTGCACCGCAGAGCCACACATATGCACATACACAAGCACACACACACACACACACACACACACACACATCCCTAGGGACAATTTTGAAACGGGAAATTAACATGAAGCATATGTTTGTGGAGGTGGGGCGCCTTGAGAACCCGGAAAGAACCCGAGCAGACGCGGGGAGAACATGCAAAGTCCGTATGTGACGGAGCGCTACCCACTGCACCACCCTGCCGCCCTGTTGAGATATACAGTATATATTTCGGTATATATACAGTATATATACAGTATATATATTTCTGTGTTGACTTGCTTTTGAAATTATCACATCTGTGCATTCCACTGGAACTCTAGATTTTTATTATATAGTTATAAAAATTATAAATATAACAACTATATAACAATAACAAGAACAACGGCAACTACGAAACAACTGTATGAATACTGTACTACAAGTCATGCACTTATTTTGGAAGGAATTCAACCGATCCAACATCCGGTAGGTAGTTGTTGTGACGTCATCGTCATTTTCACTACTCGGGAATATAAATCAAAGAAAGTCCCAACTCCGAAGGTCGTTCACCGAAATGATTCCTTCCAGCTACAGGGACTGTCAGGTGAGCTGCAGCTGGAGGGACGGAAACACGCTGCGTGTCAGCTGTGGAATGTGGGATTTAATTAGTGTAGAAGAACTTTGAAGTGGTATGCATGTATTGGAAAGAAAAAAGTTAAAAAAGTTTGTCCGTGCATGCACCGACAAATGTAACGGGTAGAAAACGCAAGGATGAATTTATTTGTGAGTGGAAAACTTACGCAGCTCCTTTTCTTCTGCCCTTTCACGTCCAGGCGTGGAAGGCGGAGGGTCTGCCTCTGTCCACCAGCAGCAATGAGGCGTGTAAATTATTCGACGCTGTTCTCCACCAGGTAAACACACACACACACACACACACACACACACACACACACACACACACACACACACACACACACACACACACACACACACACACACACAGTGAAAATTAAAGCTACATTTAACACACTCTGACCTTCCTAGTATGTCAAATGGAAGAATGACGAAACCCTGGGAGGAATTGAAGGATGTGTTTCTTCAATGCAGGCAGCTGCCCCTAACTTTGGTGAGTTTATTCTTAAAAAATTGTCTTCAAAGGATGCATTTTAGTGAAAAATAAAAGAAAGAATGGAAAAAAAATTAAATCAGTTGAAATAATTCCCCAAGCATCCCTATAATTTACTAATAGACTTTAGTTTGTTAAAGTCTTGCGAGCCTTAGGTTTGATTAATACATATTTTTCTTTCAAATCAGATCAAACTTTATTTATACAGCATGTGAAATAAATACCAAGTAACCATGACAGTTTGACCAAACACCAAACATAAGACTTATACAGATCACATATTGTAATCTAATTAATTAAAATCAAGTGAGATTTTGGATTGAACAACATAAACGCATTGCATTTTGGACTGGGGAGAGTTTTAACTTTCACACAGCAGGTTATTTGAAATGTTTTATTGTGGTTTTTTTTTTTTTTTTTTAATTTTCTCCCTTAGAGAGAGTGTTGTTAGGACCTAAAGAACCATCCCTCAACACCCACCATGTCATTCCCTGCTCTAGTCTTAAACATGCATATTATGTAAACTGTGCGTTTTATCCTGTGGGTTTTGTACACCTAATATTATTATTGGGCCTCACTTTTCAATTAGAAACACAATGAAATTGTCAAATTAAACAGTTAAGTTTTATTTCACCATTGTTCTTTAAACATCTGTGAAGTACAGAAGAAAATAGCATGTCAGTATTTACTGGTCATAGAGTTGGTGCCCATATTGACTAAATGTTTGTTTTCAGAAGTTTTTTTTAAAAAAATTTTGCTGTAAATTTCTTGTGAAACATGCATGTTATATGAAAGCACTTTAAAAAAGGTAGGTATAAACATATAATATGCACCAAACCCTGAGAGTCATTAGTGATTGAAATAGTTTTTACCTAAATAGTTGTAAAACATATTCACAACCTATAAAATACTGTTTCAAAGAAGCTATCTGCTGGAAATGAATTATATCCAACAGTTAGCATATAATCAACGTTAATATTGTTTTCCCTGTAGTCATGGGCCATGTGATCAGCACGGGGCTGGAGCTGATTTCAGGAAATAGCTTTCCACATTCGGATGAGCGTCTGGCGAGTGCTGTCAGGAAAACAGTTGAGCTGGCCAACAGCCAGGACATCTCTCCCAGAGAGAGGCTGCATGTCAAGGCTATGGAGTGTTTCTCACGTGGGTAAGATCCAGAACTGAGTGGTCAAAAGAAATAAAAGTCCAAAAAAACGAAGGCTTACAGAACTCTGGTGAGTTAGGCTCTGGAATTCAATCATAGTGCAGCAGAGATGTTTCCTTTTCAATTACATTATGCAGCTGTAAACATGACAAAGAAAAATAAAAGAAGAATCCAAATCATTTCAAGCTCATTTATTACACTTTTTTTTACAACATTAACTTCAACTATTTCTCTGTATGCGTGTGTGGGTGGGCGTATAAACAAAAAACCTGTAAGAGTAGGAGGAAATGGAGGAGGAAGAGGAGGCCTTGCTGATAAAGTTGAGTTGGTTGTGCTGCAGAAACTAGTTAAAACTAGATTTGGAAAAGCACATACCAAAAAAAACACCCTCATCCCCTCCTTTTAGGGCTTCCACCTAAAGCCATGTCAGCAAAACTCAGGAGCATGTGATGTTTGATCACTGCTGTTAGCTTAGTATGTTAGCATTGTTTGACATCACCATTTCAAACATGAGTTCAGGCCATGTCACATCATTGCATGGGCTCATTCCTGGCCTCTGCTGCTAAAGATCCCAGCAGACATCAGGTCGTTTTTCCAGTACTGTAGACGAAATAGGGTCGATGTCTAATAGTGGCAGTTTTTAGTAAACAGAGGTCTGTGATAAAAATCTATGATGCCATCCTCATTCACTGTTAAGTTCCTCTACACCTCCTCCATGTGAAAAGGGACCTATTTCAGTTCCTTGTTTTTTAGCAACAAGATTGTGCCACAAAAAATATAATTTCTGCCACGCGAAAATTTTTATTTTACTGTAGTATCCTGTGTTTTAGCAGGTTGTCCTGTGATAATGAAAATGTGTTTTCATCTTATATTTCATCTAAGAGGATATTTTTTAAGGGCATCACATTTACACAAATCAACCGAAAGCACGATGTCGTGTGTGCGGTTCTCCTGTTCTCCTGCATTGATTCACTCAGCCATTTTCATCTTGTAAAAGTGATTCTTGTTTCTTTCAGAAAATTTTTGAAGGCCTGCGACGTATGGGAAGACATTCTGATTGATCACCCCACTGATATGCTAGCAATCAAGTTCGCTCACGATGTCTACTTCTACAGTGGTGCCCAAAAGCGGATGATGGACTCCGTGCTGAGGGTGCTGCCCTTCTGGAAACCCCATATGCCCCTATACTGGTAAAGAAGATGGCATTTAATAATAAAATTATTTTATATAGTTGTCTAATCATATAAAACACATTGAGCTCAGGTCACAGTAGTCTTGTGAGGTGAATGACTGGCTATCTCTAAAGTACATGCAATTTATTTCTTGCATGACTGAGCAACTACATAGAATTTTTATCTGGATGTGTTTTTCTGCAGATCTTTAGTTGATTGTTATGCCACTAGATTTCTGTGGATTACTTTCACTTCTCTGAAAGTGTTAGTCTGTGGTAAGCATTATCAACAAAACAAACGGTAGAACCTGTTGACTACTACTTGATGAAACTAATGAAATCTTCAGAAGTGATAAGAGAAGGTGATTATTGGTCTTGATTCACCCTGCTAGATTTGTAGATGAAAAAGTACTTCATGAATAATTTCAGCTTAAAAAGTAAAGTCCTAATTTAGTTTGCGACTTTTTCTTCTATCTCCAAGTGGACAGAAATTTTTTTGAGGACTGTAAGGTTAAAAACGTATGGTTTTTTTCCAGGCAGGAATCATCAAGTGTGAAAACTGAGGAACTGTAACAAATCACACATTTATTGATATATGAACTTTATATAGCCTCAGTTTTTAAAGTTGAAGGTGAGCAACAGTGACAATAAAAAAGAAGCAGAAAAGGATGTTCAAATTCACACAAGGACTTCAAACAGAAAGTTTAGAAGCTGATGTAATGGTGATGGTGAAGAAAATGAACAAGAACAATCAGTTGAAGCAATCAACCTGTCACTGCTGCACCATGATGAGTATAAAGAATGGCCTTATTCACAAAGCTCATTTTGACCAAACTTAATTATAGCTTTTAAATGTAACAATCATGCCTTTCTGGAATCACAATAAACCCATAAGATACTCACACAATTTCCCCTATGTAAAAATCAAATACAAATAATCTGAAAGCATTATTGAATACAAATAGGTGACAAGCCTGAGGCATCATCATTATTACTGAAGGAACGCTAGTCCAAAACTAATGTCTGCTATGCATCTTTATGGAGGAAAAAAAAATGCAGGGCATGAAAAAATTTCACATATAATTTTGTGATGAGTTTTGTTTTTTTCTTTTGTATTTGTGTTAAGCCACCTGAAAGGACAGCAGGCCTTTGGTCTTCTGGAGAATTCTTTGTATGATAAGGCTGAAAAAGTGGCCATGGAGGTGAGAATGTCATCATCAAAACAGTCATTTGTCAATGCTGTCATCATTAGAGCCTGCTGGTCTTGTCTGTCTGTGGTTGTGTCAGTATAATTAGTCATGTGTTGTAATTTTTTGTTGACATAAATAGCTCTCCAAACCCTTTGAAGCCATACTCCTCTTTTTCAGAGTAACTGTGACATAAGATTGTGTTTTAAGATGTCATATTTCTGTGCTGTAAGGAGTGTATTATTTTCTGGTTGCTTCTCCTTACTTCAAACGTTCTTGTATAGGGTCTTGCTCTGTGTCCAGATGATCCCTGGGCTGTCCATGCTGTTGCACATGTTTATGAAATGAAGGCGGAGCTGGATAAAGGCCTTAAGCACATGGAGAGCAGAGAGAAAGACTGGAAGGTAAAATGTGTCCCACCAGCCGGGTTTTCCACGGGACTGCATTTCAGCCCTGTACCGCTGTGTAAAATTTGCATCCACTGATGGCAAATGCATTGCAAAATAACTCTAGAAGAAAATTTAAAAAATGTATGATTTTATTTTCAGGTATCTGACATGCTAGCCTCTCATAACTATTGGCATTGGGCTCTATATTTCATTGAGAAGGTAAGGATTGTAATGAGTTTACTCAGTCAACCAAACAGTTTGCAGCTGGAATATCTTTGGAATTTGTATATATGATATCGTTTCCCTTGGGTAATGTTAATTTTCAAATTGGTTATAGGGCAGTGTAACCACTTTCGTGAATATTGTGTTTGCTTCTGTGCAATATAATATATGAAACTTGCATATTCAAATCCATCTATCTCATTTCCCTCATCTCCACAGGGGCAATATGAAGCTCCCCTGCAGATCTACGATTCTCAGGTTTGTCTGTGTTTAGAATTTGTATCCCAACATGAATGGTAGATCTGTCTGTGTGCGCACACATTCCTTTTAAGGGCAGTGCACGTAATGGTACACAATGGATGCAGACTAAAAGCAATGTGTTGTGCTTGTTGTTGAAGGCAAGCATGTGCAAATGGAGGTTAAATCCATGCACACGTGGGCCGGCAGTGGCTCAGCGGCAGAGCAGATGTCTCGTAGACAGATCGCCCCAGCCATCGGCGGATCGAGTCCCGCTCCCGCCATGATGCCATGATGTCACCAGGAGTGTGAGCTGACGGTGGGAGGTGTCAGCTCACCTCCCAGTCACTGCCAAGGCGCCCTTGAGCAAGGCACCGTCCCCCTTACAAGCTGCTCAATTTGGGGCGCGTTCCAAAGCCGCTGCCCGTCACTCTGCCTCCCAATGTGTGTGTAGTTTGATGTGAATGTATTAACTGCATGCTTACAGGCTCCCTTGTGTGCTGTGTTCAGGGGGCCTGTATAGTGTCAACTAACCTGAGTGACTATGTAATTTCCCCTTGCGGGGATCAATGAAGTATACTTCTTCTTCACATCAAATACCAAAGCTGATTTCTTTTTTTTTAATTCACTCTAAAAATAGAGGGTAATCTAAAGGAAAGCCCTTTTGTATTCTGTATCTTTTCAAGAACTTTGCACAGTGTAACCACTTTTGTGAATATGAGTACAACAGGTGTCTGAATTTCATGAATGCTTAAATTTTAGTTTTAGGGGCATCCAACAGGAGATAAACATGTCTAATTGAAAAAAGAATGTTTTCTTGTGGAGATGGTTAAATGTTTTGTCCATGAATGTTTTGAGGGGAAAAATAAAAGTTTTTTTTCCTCTTTCCCTCAGATATTTAAACGTTGTAAAACCTCAGGATCCATGTTGGACATGATCGATGCCAGTTCCATGCTCTACAGGCTGGAAATGGAGGGTAAGACTAGCTGATGTGGGCATTCATTTTGCCCGGAGTGTCCCCCGCCTCACGCCCTATGCCAGCTGGGATAGGCTCCAGCTCCCCGTGACCTGCTATGGCAGATACAGCGGCGGTACATGAAAATGAATGAATGACGTCTGCATTGAGGAAATTGGGAAGGAAGTCCAGTTCATCAGAATCAATATCTTGGATTTCGCTAATCAGAGTTTGATTCAGATTTTTAAATCATGTGTAGCATTGCACATTTGGAAATGTTCAAAAGAATACTGATGAGCCTGATAAAATGCTGCAGTATACGTTTTGTGAGTAGCCTGAAGGTCAGCTGCAGCATCTAAATTAACATCATTTAAACGGTTGAGTCAAGGGAAAGTTTAGTAAAAATGCTAATGAGGTGAGATAACCAAGTTATATCTTATTAATCGGAGCTCAAGGGATAGTATTAGGAAATGTTAATGTGTGTCATTTGAAGGAACTTTAGGTCTTTTACTTGCTGACATTTCAACTCTTTGTAATATTGTTTTGTGACCTTTATGCCTTTTGGGCATTTTTTTGTTGATATTGTTGCACGTGTCAGGGGTGTGCGTAAAGGACCGTTGGCGAGAACTGTTCCACATAACAGAGCCTTTCACTGATAATCATGTGACTTTGTTTAACGACCTCCACTTCCTCATGGCGTCGCTGGGAGCCAAAGACAACAGGACCTCACAGCGTATGCTGGAGGGCCTCCAGGAACTGGCTAGGTAAGTTCTGCACCATTTCTACCCTTCACTGCTTACCTCTAGATCCTGTAAACGTTACATAAGAGCCACACAGGCTTTATGTAAAACTGAGACAGAAACGAGGCAGAGCGTAGGACTGGGAGATTGAGAGTAGATGCAGGGGGAAGAAAATTCAGAGCCACAGTCTGTCTCAGGGATCTGGGGCTTCCCTCTGTAGCAGATGCACCAGCAGCTGCTGCCTCCCTAGAGTTTTGTGGTTTTTGACCACAGACAGCGTGTGCTTTCCATTTCATCCAGCATGCAACCCACAGGAATGCTGCATTTTACAAAAATATTGTATTTTTCCACTATTGTGAAAAATGCTGTAAGTCATAAGTTGTGCACCTAATGAGAGTCAGTCCCTCAGTGAGTGACTTCAACACAGTACTACTTTGAATCAAGTCCTGAGGACCGGTTTGAGCTTTGTTTATATTTAGTTTCATCGCTCAAACAGACACATTGTGTTCCTCTCACTCTGCTCTTAGAAGATTAGTGTTTTACATAATATGCATTTTGCCATAATGCAATTTTATGTACTTACATTCAGAGGCAGTGGCTCTGAGCATTAGCTAATCTAAGAGAGCCTTGTAGCAGTATATAATTTTTAGCGTTACATTAAGCTGAATCCTGTAAATGTTAATGTCTTTCATATTCCAGTAGAATACACATGTGGGTGTGTAGAAATAGATGAAACCTGGAAGTTTTTTGTTCTGTTCCGTTGTTCTGGATAATACGTGGGTAAAAAAGAACAAAAAAGATCATGGAAAAAAAAATCAAGTTTACATAATTTTACACAACTTAACGTCTGTCCACCAAAATATTAGAATCTTATAATCTATAGAAAACCATCAGAATCACATAATATCCTGACAATCCACAGTCATCTATGTTCGAGATATGTACCGATTGGTAAATTTATCAACAAATTAATGTATTTACAATTGCAAAATAACAAGAATTCCTGTATTTGTTTTGTAACATGAAAAAGGCTTTTATTTAAAAATAAAGCATCCATGATGTATGGTAAAAATCTTAATTGTATTCATAAATTTTGATTTTTTTAAAAAACAACATTACAAAAGAAAAATTATGTGTTTGTAAACTTTAAATAGATTTCTATTAACCATAAATTGAAAATGCATTCATAAATAAAGTACAGTACAGAACTGGGAATGGAAATTTTCAGTTTAGCCCGGAGACAAGTTCATTCAACATATGTACGTTATTTTTTGACTTTCGTCGTGTCTCCTGGAACCAATTAACGACATACTGTGACGTATACCTGTATTGCGTTTCAACATCATTAACAGTTTTCACTTCACTTAAAGTCCTCTAAAAGAAAATGTTCAGCATTTTAAATGGCTACCTGCTTTGACTCTGCATTTAGATGAAAAGTATAAACCTTAAATCTTTACCACTCCTTTATAGATGATTTTCTTTTTAACTGTTGAGAAACACTCCTCTCCTTCACAGAGAGCCGGGGGACAATGAGCAGCTTCAGCTGGCTCCAGTGATTGGTATCCCAACATGTCAGGCCATGATGGCGTACAACGAGGGCAACTACAGTCAAGCTGTAGAGCTACTGTACCCATTGCGCGATGACCTGGTGAGACTAGGTGGCAGTGATGCACAGGTAAGTTCCTTTAGAAATGGGTACCATGCTTAAAAGTCAAAGGCTCAAGTTCAAATCAAACTTCAGTTAGTCCATGCGTACTTGAAGCGCATTGAGTAAAAAAAAAAAGAAGAAAAATCCAAAGGCTGGAGGTGAAAATCATTCTGCTTGAAGGCTTTCAGCCCCATGAATACACTACATTGTGGGAGAATGGGGAGCACAGCATGCCAGCACATGAATAATGAATCTGCTGTGGGTGCTGATGGACTTTGTTCATCTATTTTCTATGAATTCATAAAATGTCTCCACAAGGTGTGTAGAACTATGTTCAATATACAGTGGAGATAGTGTTGAAGCAGCTTTGTGTTCTAACCTTGCTTTTGTCCACTGTTGTTTACAGAGGGATATCTTCAACCAGCTGCTTATTCATGCAGCCATCAAGTCGGACAATAAGCACCACCAGAAACTGGGAAGGTAATACTGTACCCTAGAGAGTCATGAAACCAGTCCAAACAGATGCCTTTAGCTTCTTGTAGCTTTAATGCTGGCCAGTTTTACCGTTCCATGTTTTTGTGTACGAATGTGTTATGAGATTTGAAGCACTGTATTGGGATGCTGTATTGGGAATGGTACCTACTCATGTTTTCTCTAGTTGCGCTCATACACAGAGCGCATCCTCCCATTACGTACCTGGTAGCCTCTGTCTGTACACCATGTTAAACCTTCATTACTGATCAGGTTAGCTTCTCTCTCCTTCTGTATTTCTGTTAATCACCTCCTATTGTGCTTGAATACCTGCAGATCTCTTTTGGTGGTGCGTGATAGTCTGAGGGAAAACTCTCCTTTGACAAATCGTCTGATGCAGAAAGCCCTGGCTCTTCATGGATAGATGAACTACAAGTTGCACAGAGCAGGGTCCATGCAACAAACATCCAAACAAACATTATAAATTAATGTGCTGCCTTGTGGCTTTAGGAGACTCCTTCACTTTCAGGCCTTCTGAATATCAATAAATTCTTCTGCTTTTCTGATTTCATGTCTTGAGTTCTGGCAAGACTCTGTTCTGTTTAAGCAGCTTACCTGATCTTTGGGAAACTTTTAGGAAATTTTAAATAACAAAACTGACATCTATAATTAATTTGTAACATTGTAACGTTTTCAATGTAATCAAAATATAACACCGACATATTTTGAATTGTATTAGTACACATTATGTTTAGATATAGTTTTCTGCAAAAAAAACATCAGTACAAGTCTGTACAAAAATCCATGTTCAAAGCCAATAAAGATGAACTTTTTGTATGATGACTATTTGAGTAATAAAAGTAAAGTGCACCAAACTTTTATGCCTGTGGGTAAAAGTACATACAGAATACAAAATGTAACTCAGACATTGCTTTGACACAGTAGTGGTTAAAAAAAAAAAAAAAAAGACATCCTTACACATGTCAGAGAGGGTAAGCGGAGAGCTGTACGTCCTTTTCTCTCATTTTCCCCTGTGTTGGTCTGTTCTCACAACACTGAAGTAATTTCATCTTGGATCTGGGAGATCAACATCTGGGACAGCACAATGCCTGCAATCTAGAGGAGAGCAGCAGCCACTTTAAATTACAGAACAGACTTTGTGTAATTGAACAGACTGCGTTGAGCATCTCAAGGTCTCTCTAAAGGGTGTCATGATGCTCAGCGCAGGCAGGAAACACTCTAAATTAGGAAAGACTGTCAGTATAATTTGAATAACTGTATCCGCATATTTATAGGATTACATCTTTTAACATTTTTGTTATAATTAACAGTTTGATTTAAATTGGTCTCGTTAGTTTTAGTTATGATGTGCAAGACAAAAAGGAGTATGTCATCAGATTTGCTGCTCTTCACAGCTACTGGAATACTAATGCAATTATTTTGGCGAGTCTTCGGGGTAAATCATGTCCTCTGAGCAGAATCTTTTGGTTCCCAAGCAGCCAGATATAAGAGGAAGACAGAGTTCAGGTTTGAGATCCAGTGGCTGAGCTGTATGCAGTATGACAACGCAACATGACACCATCTGAATCAAGTTGATGAATGAGAAGATTAATTATTTACAGCCAGTTTTTGATAAAAGCTCATTTGTTTTCATGGCCAATGTAAAATTGAGCTACGAGCAGAACTCAGTGCTGTGGAATTTGAGTTGTGTCGTGTAGCATTGGGAGGAATATTCCTCTATTAGGCACAAAAGCTGAAATCATCCCATTCAGACTTCAGACCTCAGTTACACATTAACCTGCACCTTTGGACTTGAACACTGCAGTAAATGAATAATGTCCAGCTCAAGTTTTAATGTCCCATCCTGCATAATTATCAGCAGAGTTAACCCTTTGCTTTTTCCATAAGTTTTGTTCCTCTAGACTTATATTAACCATAAATCCTGTTGATGTCCAGTGGAATATTTCTTTTTCTGTGAGAGATTCTCTGAAATTGTGCAGTGTGATGTTTAGTGTATTGGGCTGATTAGTCATAATTCATTAAGGGAGCCTGTTTCAGGTCAATAAATTGATTTCCACACACCCATTTGGGTGAACCTGCGGTTGATGCCTGTATTGACGTGTGTGTGAAACCTAGAGTGATGTCAGAGCAGACTTGACCAAGTTTACCAAAAGCAAAGAAGTTCTGTCGGATAGAGCACAGCATGCAGCCAGTGCCTGATGTGTGTACCTGAGGCAAGGCCAGGCCGAGAGCGAGAGCCCCCACCAGCAACAGATGAGACTCAATCCACATCACTGCTCTGATCGCACAGCCGACCGGATAAATGGACTTGTTTGCCTCCTTGTAGGTCTGAGTTTGAACCCCAAAACCACACATAGTGTTGATCACCGCCTGGACAATGGAAAACAGACACCGACAACACAGAAATTGAGAAATGAATTTTGGCATGTCAAAGTATGTCAAATTATAAGATTCTTGGTAATATCTATGATAATAAAAAGAAAAACAAGAAAACCAAATTGTTGGTGTGACAGGGAAGGATATTCAGACCGTGAAGAATCCATGCAATTATAAGCTATGAACAGCAGGTTGCAGCACTGCATCTTAAACTGATTTTTCACCAAAGTTATAGCAATGTTTTTACAGTGTAGCATAATGCATAATCACTATTAGTTGTGATGGACTGAGATGGGCTCCCTAGGTTTCTGTCTGATTGCCAACTAGAAGGAATTGTCGGTAATGGCTGTGTAAGTGTAAGCTGTTCCTCTGTGTGTCTGGACGGATGTCAGTCAAGTAACTTTATGGAAGTACAAATGTATGCATGAGTGCATGTATGAGTACACAGTTAAGTATGAATATAAACAATGTGTGGGCTAAAACATGTTTAACTGCATAAACATGATTTGTTATGCAAATCTAACATGTTGGTGCTGTATAAACAGAGCATCATTACACTTAAATGCTAATACTAAAACACAGCTGTCAGGCGGATTCAACATTTCTACTTTAAATATTACAGTTGGATTCAAAATTACCAAAGCCCTCTCATATGTCAGGTTTAATGACAAAAGATAATATTTATAATATTAGCTTTTTACAATAACCAAATCAAACAGGAACACTTTGAATAAAGATAGAGAACCCAGTGCTGCTATGACCTGCAGTAAATGTGATGCAACTCCAGACACCAGGCTCTGGCAGTATTCCTGGTATATCCTAACATGTTCTTCATGGCCAAAGGCCTCTAGTGCTGTAATATCCCTGAACCTGCTTCTCATTTTCAATGGGATTTAAGTTGGGCAACAGTCTCTAAAATGTTCCAGGACTTCTGTAATTAAGCCCCAGCAGACTCCAGGGTTTGTTTGGGATCATTGTCTTTTTGCAACAGGCAGTGAAGCAAAAGCTTCGCTTCATCACAGATGATACATTTTTTTCATGGATTTTCTGATACTTAATGGAATCCATTCAACCCACTGCAGGTTTACAGTGTTCAAGGAACCACAGGAGCTTCAGAATATCACAGTCACCGCCACCATTCTCTAATGGTAGAGTGCTCTGCAGCATGTGCTTCATTTGATCTCTTCCAGAGATACCACTGATTCTCAGCCCAGTATAAACCAACAGAACGTACTAACCCACTGATCATACTGGAGTGGACTGGTCCTGCACTTACAAGTGTATGACCCGCAATTTTTAGGACTTAACAAACAAAATTTCGGTGAATACACATTGTACACATGAATAAAAGCATTTTGTGCTAAATGTGGATAAAACGCTTAAAACATATTGCATGCCATTGTTTAATTGGTTCTTTTGGTTTGGTTATTACAAACAACCAATTATTAGTATTTTCAAATAAACTTAATGTACATTTTGAAACCATATTTATTCAATCCCTCTGAACTTCAATTCCATGGAAGTCATACATAATCGCACGCTACAGATCTTGACAAGGGAGAAGCGAGTTAGTCATTAAGAGAGCAGTTCTGTACACGTCAACTTTTTTTTCCCAAAGGACAGAAAAGTAATGCCACTGTCAGTTAATGCTTCCAGCTGCAGACATGTTTGCGTTGCCTTTAGGCAAGGAAATAAATAGCCTCTGCAGGTTCAAAACACATCTACTTCTCCAGTGTCAAAATAATGCAAATACTGTTTGTCATTGTCAGGAAACTGGCTGCATGTCGGCATCCACAGACAGCAGCAGGTCCCTGTGTGTGGGACAGGTGTAATGTCTGAAGAAATAGTATCTTATCAGGACTTTTACATTTAATTTGTAGTTATTCACTCAAGCTTGGTATGGATTTAATTTTAACCATCTGAACAGAAGCTGTTTTATTTTGGCGAGTCACTCGAGGAGCAGTTTTACACAACATTTAATTTGGTTTTCATATAATTCAAAGGTGTGATGATTGAGAGTCAAACCACCACAGCCAGTTTAACTGTGTGGGTCACGTCTATGATATTTTTTATTTGTTTGTTTTGCATAAAATACCTAAAAATTCAATTAGTTGCTTTGCATTAATATGAAACCTCCTAAACAAGTGCTGCCTTCTGATGTGCCATTTTTTATTGTCTTGAAGCCTTTATGTCAATTTATCTACATTGTGTTTTATGAGACATCACAAAAAGCCTACCTCCCCAGGAATCGGAGAGCAGCAGGAGTAAGGCACCGCACAGCGCTCAGAACTTGGGTTCTCATATGTACAATTAAAGTACAAATTCCAGGACCAGTCTGTGTAGCCATTCCACCCACAGCACTTAAACTGACAGAGAGAGAGAGAGAGAGAGAAAGAGAGAGAGAGAGAGAGAGAGAGAGAGATGGGTAGGGGAGGGGGGGCATGAATATATTTAGAAACAAGGTCTTCTTCTGCACAGCACATCTTGCCAAACTGGACATCTCTCTTGAGGAAACCCAGTTGCCAGTGTGTGTGTACATGGAAGAATAATATCATGTGGAGACCCACAGGGTACAGCAACAGTTTGCTACTCTCATGTGGAACCCCCCTCATCCAATAACATTTTGTTTTGTCATGTAGCATCTGGTTAAGGTGGGTTTGTTCATAGTGCTGAAATGTGTTCAATCATCCACTTGATGTGATCAGTTTTCAGGCATGTGTGCTCCAAATTATTTCACGTGCGTGCACTCTGAAGTGGAATTGACCAGATCACCTCTTTCTGAACATGATCCATCAGGTTCTGCAGATCCAGGTCATCTCTGTAGTGCACAATGGCTTTCTTCATAAACTTTCCCAAAGCATCCCGAGTCTGAGAAGGAAAACATGGGGAAGTTATTAAACAATAATAGGTTTGATATCAGCATTGCTGCATTCTAAAAAATAATCTAATGTTTAATGACTTCTTCAAAAAATTACCAGTGGTGAAGTTATCTACAAATTCTTCTATCAGTAGGCTCCCATGACGCTCAGTGTCACTGAGAAAGCTATTATTTCATGGTGCAGTTAATTTGTTGTTTTTTCTATTGCAGAGAATTGCAAGGTGCCTTTTTAAAAAAAAATGAAATTCCATTGAATATACAATGAAAATGCTAAAAAAAAAACCCCTAAGTGGATCATAACAGTGATAATTTCGAATCCACGCTAAAATAATTTAATGCATAAATTCATGCCTGAATTTAAAACGGTTTCTTTGGACTTCATTGACTTTAACAACACCCACTTTGGACTTTTCATGTAGGCTTAATTGTTTTGTTGCATTACACTGTAAATGGGACTGCATGGGAAGCATAGTCTGTTGGTCCTGTTCTATACGGCAGTCATTGAATCGGTTCTGTGTTCCTCTGCTACCCAAAGGGACAGGACAAGACTGCAAAGGACAATCAGGTCTGCTGAGAAGATCACTGGGACCTCCCTGCCCTCCCTCCAAAAGCTGTACTCCTCAAGAGTCAGGAGTCGGGCAGGGAAGATCATCTCAGACCCAACACACCCTGGACACCGACTATTTAAAAGCAGGGCTCTGAACCAGATTTTTTTTGACAATCGGTTCGTTCCAAACAGAAACAGAATTATAACGTTTCCGTTTTTGCGTTCCACCCTGAAGGAAGATATAATTAAATATATTCACAGGTTTTATGTTCACTTTATTTCAATGTTATGCTTTACTTTATAATGACATAACCAAACATACTGTGATGGGCGTTCCCCGCTTGTCGTGGACGCCAGCTGTGTAACCTGATCGATTCTTTGTTTGAAGATGCAGATTAGGCAGAGAGCCAACCAATTAGAAGATGACACCGTGTGGGCTGGCCAACTGACCTGAGATCAGAAGTTCCTATGGATTGTCCAACCGGAGAATGCTACAATGAATAAGAATTGCTGTATAACGGTCCGTCCTTAAGACGGTGTCTTGTTACATCCACTATAAATTCTTTGTTTCTCCGGAATGTGTTGTTCCTGCCCCTTGTCACGGTTCAGACCGCATTAGATTCTATGTTAGGGACGGTGAACCCAGATCTGCTAAAATTATTGTATCAGGGCAAATACATTCGTTAAATGAGACTACTTGTTTCTTGTTTCTCCTTCCGGTTTTGAACACGCACAACTGCTCTAGGTGGACTTCGCGATAAAAGTCCAAAAAACCTAACAACCCATAAACTGATGTTCCTGAAGCAGTTAGAACAAAAAAATAAAAAAAATGAAGTTCTTGAACCGGTTAATAACGTACTTTGTAAATATAAATATGTGTAGGTGCCGTATTTTGCGCATCATAAGACGCGCTTAAAAGCCTTATAATTTCTAAAAAATCAACGCTGCACCTTTTACCATTAAGCGTCTTATGTGTACACTGAGTTCTAAAATTTGTTAAAAATGTGTGATTTGTGATTTGAGTGAGCGATCCGCCAGATCGGCCATTGTCCGCCGACATAGGACGTATCACGTCACTACGTAGGCTGGGAGCGATAGACCAATCAGAGAACATGACGCGAGGCTACGTCCGGCACACCTCCGGTAGGTACCGGTATAGGGTATATGCCGGTACTGTACCGCAGGCTGCATAACCGCATTTGTTTGGCTAAAGACCCCCGACAATGGCGTCAGCGAAGAGACACGCTTACAACGCAACATGTAAACTCCAGGCTATCAGTTCCAGTTGTTCCGGTTCACGTAAAAAGACCGGGGGGCTTTTTTCACGCTTCGCCATCTCTCTTGATCTGTGACTCCATGCACACCCACATCACCGCTTCTGTAAAAAAACACGTCAAGCGGCTGAATTCAGAGCTTGCCATCACCCTGGAGGATTAACGGAAGAACTCCAACCGCTGGACATCGGTGTAAACAGAGCCTTTAAAGTTGAGCTGCGTGCGTCGTGGAGCGATGGATGAGAGAACGGTGAACACACGTTTACCAGGACTGGAGGCAGTGCCGAGCGAGTTACACCCCCATAGTATGTGTGTGGATTGCGGATCCTGGACTAACGTGTCTGCTTTGACTTTTGTCCGATGTTTCGCAAAAGCCAACATCATTACCGGACAGCCACCCGGAAACGTGACGGTCAGCGATAGTGAAATTTCCGAGCCATTCATTGCAGACCGAAGATGAGGACTTCGACGGATTTAGCACAGATTTATCCAAAAAATAAAATAAAAACATTTAAAAAATAATGTCGGTCTATTTTTTGAAATTTAAATACGTAGTACAACACAGTTCAACCACAGTCACCTTTTTGCAAGCATGCACCGAACAATAAGGTGCGCTGTGTGTCCAGTTAAAGTACAGAAATAAACTCCATTATTTAGACTGCGCCTCTTTGTAGAATGAGCCGAATGGTGCGCAAAATACGGTAACTTAAGGACTTTTAAATTGGCAACTAAAGCAATTAGTTTATGTACTATAGACTATAATTATAGATATGTCCCTACCCTACAGTAAACAGTACCACAGCAGTACATCACTGCTTTATGACAGCTATATCACTGTAGTTAAGGCTTATGCCTCCTACTTAGACACTACATGAAATAAGACAAGAATAACTTCCACCATGTCATTTATTGCTGAACAACAGATCTTCATTGTGCTTCTCCAATAGCTCAATATTGCTACAAAGCACTGGCAGTACACACTGCTCTGAAACACACTGCTCTGAATGCAGCCAATGAGTTAATGTCTAAATCATACATTTTTAAGATTGACATAATGCAGTGTTTACCTGTTATGATTAAATTGTGACTGCGAGACTGCCCTTTTCTTAACTGCTGCTGATAGCCGCTACTTCTCTCTGCTCTCATCCCGCGTCCAGTGAATGGGATGAAGTGAAACATGAGGTCAAATATTTTTTTCAAGATCGAAAAAAAAAACCCGGTATTAACCGGTTTACAATTATTTTCTGTTCCGATTCTGTGCCGGAACATTAAAAAATATAAAGTTATCAGTTTCGTTCCTGCCAAAATACCAAAAGTTTCCGGTTTTCGTTTTCGTTCCATGAACCGGTTCAAAGCCCTGTGTAAAAGTCTACCCTCTGGGAGGCGCTACAGAGCCCTCCTCTCAAAAACCACCAGACTAAAGAGCAGTTTCTTCCCCCAAGCCATAAGACTATTGTACTGCAACTGTTAATTATTTGTCCCCAGTCCTTGCAATCTGTTTACACATGCACTCAGCACTTGTACATTGTGTGTACCCCCCCACCTACTGCGTTTTGCGTCTTGTGTTTTGTATTTAGTTATTTATGGTATTTAAAGTATTTAGGATAGTTAAATTTAATGTATGAATGTACAGTTTGAGACACCACCTGCCGAAAACAAATTCCTTGTCTGTTTTTCAACAGACGATGGCAAATAAAACTGATTCTGATTCTGAATCTGAAATTAACGTCTAGGCTATAAAATGTAAGGATAAAATAATTGCACTTCCTTTTTGCCATGACGCAAACATTCTTTACAGTTTGCATGTTAACAAGATCGTGGTAGAACAAGAGTTCCTGCTGCCGTGTGATAGCTGAAGAAGTGCAGCACAATAATTATAAAACCATTCGTGGCTCTGAGGTCAATACACACAATCTAACCCCTAACCCTAAACCTAACCCTAACTTAACCCTAAACCCTAACCCCAACCCTAACTCCAAGCCTAACCCTAACCCCTAACCCTAAACCCTAACCTTAACCCTTACTTTAACCCTAACCCCCTAACCCAACCCAAACCCTAACCCTTACCCTAATTCTAACCCCCTAATCGTAACCCTAACCCCCTAAACATAACCCTAACCCTAACCCTTACTCTAACCCTAACCCCCTAACCCAACCCAAACCCTAACCCTAACCCTTACCCTAACTCTAACCCCCTAATCGTAACCCTAACCATAACCCTAAGCCTAACCCTAACCTAACCTAACCTAACCCTAACCCTAAACCTAACCCTAACGTAACCTAAACCTAAACCCTAACCCCAACCCCAACCCTAACCTTAAGCCTAGCCCTAAACCCTAACCCAACCCAGACCCTAACCCTAACCCCCTAACCCCTATACCTAACCTAACCCTAACCCTAACCCCCTAACTCTAACCCTAACCTTAACCACCTCACCCCCTTTTTCTCCTTCTGGAGTGTCCAACCTGGCATACATGTCATCATACGTTAAAAATGCATTGTTATATTTCTTTTCATTGTAAGCCCTTTTTCATAAATATTGTTTGTCATATTTAGATAATTTAAAAGGTATTTAATTCTTCATAACAACAATGACACTTATGTTTCTACAGCGTGAGCTCAATGTAATATTGCTAATAGGAACGTTGTGTGCTAATAAGCTGCTGAACTTTAAAATTTCATTAAGTTTGAATTAAGTTCTGGGAGCATATTGCTAATCACTCTCTGAATTGTTTGTATTACAATCCATCCTTAGAAAGGTTATGTTTGTACTGTGGGAATGATATACCCCACAATTTTTATCGTCAAGCACTAATTTTTGTTTTGTCTTTCCGTATGCTCCTAGGCTTTGGAACCGACACCTCCCCATGACATTAGCGGTGAAATCTCCTTCAAGGGATCTGTTGAAATGGAACATTTGGTTCCACTTTGAAATGCCAAAGATTTTGAATCATTTAGCAAGGCAGATGCCTCAAGGGTTTTTAAAATGCTCTGTTTAGCAGCAGGCAGTCCAAACGCTACCAGAGAACACAAGAGACATCATCAGTCACGGGGCAGCTCATCACCAGATACCAATGTTGTTGCTTCTTGCCACCATTAGTTGTTCTGTTTGTGTTCCCAAGTGAATCTGTAATGAGATGTTAAATAGGCAAGTGATCCTCCCCTTCCCTGTAACCTCTGAATCCATCAGTGGGGTCTTATATGAGAGCGATAAGAGAAGTGCACATACTAATACAATACATTCATGCAGGCACCAAGTGGGTTGCCTGCTCTCACACACAAACACATTCATTTACTAATCTCCACCTGACCAGAGGATCAGACGTGGCATTACAGAATGATTTCCATCACAGCCGATCTGTCTGTCCACGGTCCCACATTCTCAAACACATTCAAATATATTCCCCACTTACCCACCAGATGCCACAGGGCTTTGCCTCCTTTCGCCATCACCTGACCAGGGCATCCAACCATAGCCTTCATCCTACCTTCCTAATGTGTTTGTAGTTGATTTGCCAACTCCACCCACATTCCCATCTCTTTCCACTCTCACTCCTCGGGACCGCAGATATTTTAGCAACCCATTTCCATTGAGAATCTCCATTACATGCTAGTCTGATGGTGGGTTTCCATGAGATCACCATTGTATTATGTTGGACTGAAAGCAGGATAACCAACATTTTTAAATGAATTCCAGTGGGGCTTTAAGCCCGAGGGAGATGAACAGCTGAGATTTTCAGGCTTATCTGGAAGATATTATGGATCCAGTATTTTGTGCAACTTCAAGGTTTGTGTTTCTTGAGATGATGTAATTGTTTTTTAAGAGTATTCTTAAATTAATTCAGAGCAACCCCCTCCAAAAAATGCAACATTTTTAATACAAAACAACATATTTAAAACGTTTTAGTGATTATGAAATGATGCACCATAATATTTTAAATACCAATTTCTTTTTTTTCAGTTCAGCATGAAACCAGGAATTGCTGCTAGGTTATACTACCTAAACAATTTCATTTATAAAGCTTTATGAATCTGAATGTCTATTTCCTCAGTTGCATATTACCGCAGTGCCACATCTAAAAACGTTTCTGTATGAATCATGCAAATATATGTTTATGCATAGCGGTGTAAGATCATGAATTTTCCATCCCTTGGTAATTTAATTTTTTGATATTACAATCTTTTTCACAGCATTATAAAGAAGAACAAAATGTCCCAAAGTTTTTTTCATTTAGTGATTTTTTTGTACACAGTAAGTTTTTCCAGCTGTAGTGTAGGTGGCATATCCATTTCCATTGTAGATTACAGTGTGAGGATAATAGCCTTTTGTTCCTTTGCATGATCTGGAGGTTTGGGCAAAAACCTACTTCTTGCTTATCCTGAGAATACACTGCTGTTTTCACACATCATGTCCAAAACAAGGAAAATAAGACCCAAGTTGTAAAAAAGGGGAAGTATTTTCCTTTGGCCATTTTAAACTGATGCACCAGCAGTGAGAGAACTGGGATGTTTTTTTTTTTTTTGGCAGTCTGCAAGAACATACCGAACATATTATTTTTTGACTAACAGACAACCGCTCAAACACAGATTTTCAGCACTGGTCCATGTGTGTTTGTTCCATTTACATTTTTCTGTGATTGTTGCATAATTCAGACACTGACCTGGCATTCCCTTGGTGGGATGATGTCCATGAATAAATGCACACAGCGTTCAAAAGTTTGGACTGAATTTCATTGGAGCTTAGGAGTATTGATGGTTAAATTTTGAACTGTAATATGTGAGAATTTAGTGACCAATTGTGACCTTAGTGATTTGATTTTATAAAAAGTTAAAGCCAGCATACAGAAGTACTGTACAAGGTAAGATAAATGAAGAACAAGTACCTGATCAGAGTAGAAGAAACCCAGGATTGCTATGACCAGCTGGCTGAGGAAGACCAATGTCAGACTGAAGGAGAACTAAAGTAAAAAAAAAAAAAAAGAAAAGACAATAAAATTCTAATCTGATAAATACAGGATCATTCCTGACTCTCAGTTTTCACTCAAATCAGGAACAAGCACAACACCAGTATTAGTAAAGTGTGTTTTACTGTCTTGAGGAGGCGAATATTCTCTCTGAGGGCTCCAATGCAACCGCAGAAAGTGATGAAGAACATGACCACCCCCACCACTATTAAGATGACTGCTGGGTCAATGAAGAATGTGTCTCGCACCGTGTCTGGTAAAAACACAGGAACACAATAACTCTTGTTAGGAATCATGTTGTTTTCTATTTTCTCTGCTTCTATTACAGTATTTTCCGCACTATGAGGCGCACATAAAAGCCTTTAATTTTGTCAAAAACCGACAGTCCATCCATCCATCCACTTCCGCTTATCCGGGGTCGGGTCGCGGGGGCAGCACCTTAAGCAGGGAAGCCCAGACTTCCCTCTCCCTAGCCACTTCGTCCAGCTCGTCCGGGAGAATCCCAAGGCATTCCCAGGCCAGCCGGGAGACATAGTCTCTCCAGCGTGTCCTCCAGCGTGTCCTCCTCCTGACAGTGCGCCTTATAATCCAGTGCGTTTTACACATGAAAAAAGTTTAAAAGTAGATCATTCATTGAAACTGACTTCTCAGATGAGTTCTCAGCTCTCAGCTGTAACCTCAACCGCCACACTGTTGCCTATCTGGTCAGCAGCCCAGACAGAATACACTTGTCTAAGCTGCATCCCCCTTCACAGTTACCTGCTGTTTCAGGTGTCAACTAAATTTTCAAATCAATCGTAGCATGCCGGACACCTTTGGCTAGCAATGACCTCACTGTTGAAATTTGAGAAAAGGCTGCAAACTCGTGAATTCAATCCCTTCAGCGCAGCTCAATCTAGGGGATGCATAACGCAACCATAGTTTCTATTCTATGCACCTTATAATGCTGTGTGCCCTATTCTGGTAAAAACAGTTTTAAAATAGACCATTCATTGAAAGTGCCCCTTATAATAAGGTGTACCTTGTAATCCAGTGCGCCATAATTATATATGAAAAAAGTTTTAAAATAGGCCATTCATTGAATGTGGGCCTTCTAGTCCAGTGCGCCTCATGGTGTAAAAAATACTGTAATCTGTTTTTAGTCCTCTGACTTTCCCATCATATTCGAACACCTGCCAATTTCATTCTAAAAACAGCGATGATCTGTCGAGGTTTATACAGGATGCAGAGGCATAATCAGGGGAATGAACATTAGTTAATCCTCTTTGTTGTCCATTAACTGTAGACTACAAATTGAATGTTAAAATAATGAAACCAGGTAAAATAAAGGAAGAGCTAAAAACCGACTAAGCATGACACAATTCTGCTTCGTAGGCAATAAAAAGAGACCATAAACGCATCTTGAAAGGCTATAGTGTATGGAGGAACAGCTTATCACAGTCCTATTATTCAAAGAGTGAACACAAAGCAATAGGGTTGAATGGATGCAACAACGGAAATTGTGTTGAGGATGTACCTGTAGTCTTCTGTACTTTAGCATACACTCCAATTGCAACAATCAACAAAGAGAAAACCTGGAGTAGAAAAGAAAGTTCAACCATAAAACAATGCAATCAAACAGTCACGAGACTTGAATAAGTTTATCTTGGATATTACTCGTTAAGCTAATGGAAACCCCAACCAGGTGTATGGTTGAGGGTCTGTATTCTGTTTTATTTATTTATTTTGTATAAAACACAATTAAAAACCCAACAATTTTATTTTTTTAAATTTACGTTACCCAGCCTGGCCCTTCAAAAAAGAACAGTCAACTCTTAAAAATATGCTTTTTTTTGTATTAGAAAGATAGACAGAACTTAAGTGATCCTTTATTAGTGGGCGTTCTCTCTGGGGAAATTATGGATTAGTTATTTCTTAGAATAGGTTAGAATGATTAAAACTGACAAGATCACATCACTTTTCTTTCTTAATTAGCAACAGCAAAACCAAGAAAATCCACCACTTATAGTAAATTGCTATTTTTCGTGCTGTATGCTAATTTGTGGTTTTCAGTTCTGAACAGATGGGTGATGACTATACAAAGCACCTGTGGCGAACCACATCAGTTTTATGTGTTTATGTAAACAGACAGATGGATGTCACCAGCAGAAAAATTCCAAAACATATGGACCTTGGTTTTAATCATCTGAATCTTGAGGGCATCGTTCTAGAACATTTGAGTCTGAAATTATTTGTCTGGCAAACTAAGTCCACCTGTAATTTCAAAAACAGCCATTCAAAATTCAGCTTTACAACTGAGAACTTTTTTATGTATCTCCCTGTTTGGGTTCAATTTGACCCTGGTTAGAAAGTTAGATAAGATCCTTATCCATCCACGGCTGACTGAGCACTGTTTTCCGTCTTCCCTTTGAGTGGATTCTATTAAAAAAACAAACAAAAAAAAAAACGAGTCATAAAAAAGGGCAGAGTTGGAGATGATAAAAAATGACAGAAAGTGAAAAAAAGAAATGATGTTTGTTAGAAGACCTGCACTGTGCTTATACAAGAAAATGTTAGAGGAGCAAAAAAAGGCTCCTGCTGGGTAAAATATCGAGCCTAAAAGAGATGTTGGCAGCCCACACTGTGCATGCAGTGGATGACGCAAAGACTGTCTCGTTTAATGAGGTCTCAAAACTGTGACAACATCCAGATACTCACAGCGGTCTGTGCTTTAAGTTGTGTTGCTCTGTAAGGATGAGTAAAGTTGCTAAGGGTGTAAGTTCACCTGAACAGAAGACGGTTAAATAGCAAGGAGAGTGAGAAATACATCAAAACAGAGTTTCCATCCACTTAAACTGTCGACTATTACTGTATGTCAACACCAGCTTCCACCTTTCCTGGATTATTTCAATTGTTTCAATTAAATTGTTCACCAGACCATCTGCCTTCACTTTCACTTCCAGCCTCCGTATTCACAGTTTCTTGATTGTTAATTGGTGTCAATGCACAGGCCTATTTTTACTTCTTCCTTTTTTTGTTTGAAAGCATTTTGTTCAGCCTTTACAAGCATGGTTGTGTTTTGTTCCTGCCTAGAAAGCCTGTTTTAGATCTCTGGATGTCATAAGGATCCATGTCCATGGCATAATCTGCTATGAAAGAGGTTTGATTTCCGTTCAGCAGCGTTCAACACCTTTCAAAAAAAAATTTTTTTTTATCCATCAGCCAGTTTTCATTTTCCACTGGTGTATTTTTGTCTCCGTCACATTTTTGAATGATTCGTCTGCCCTGGTAACAGATCAGCGGACACAGAACAACATCAGCGATGCACATAGTATTCCATGGAAATGTGGTTTTTAAATATTTAGAAAGCAGTTTTTTAAAAGAACTTTTTCCATTGTGCTTGAGTGACACACCTGAAACTTCAGTTGTCAGGTTCCCGCCTTGTGTGACTATGGGTGGCATTGTGCATTTGCAACAGACACACACACACACCCACACTGAATATATTCCAGTTCTGTTTTCAGGCTTTTGAAAAGGATGAACCAGGCTTCTCCCTGCAGATTGTGTGCCTAGGTGAAAGCTGGCTGAATTGAGCCATGGGGACGTGAGCACAAAGGCCTGACGGATTAGGGCTGCAGTGTTCACTTCTGAGCCTGTGCCGGATAAACAAAGTCAACACAGGCCAGACGGTTGGGGCTGCTGTTATTGCTGATTGGCTCTAAACACTGGAAGGCACTGTACTTCACCCTTCACTGGAAAAACATGAGGTACAGGAAAATGATGGAGTTGTACTTAACATAGTAATGTGGTTGGAATCAGATCATCTTAATGATGTGTGTAAAGGTATTAATGATAGTGTCAATCACTCTTAATGATAATGTGACTATAGGGGATAAAAACAACATTGTTCTTAAATTGTTGCATTAGTTGCCGTTGCAATTTGTTGTATCTTTGCTTCAGAGAGATTCCGCCTCTCCAGGATGTGATTTTTACACCCCATCAAGTTTTATTAACCTCATTTATCTCATTTAACCAGGTGTTCTCTTTTAGCTTATCTAAACTTTATCATTTTTTTTTTTTTTTTTTGCCAGGATCAAATTCAAAATGGGAATCTAATGAATTGATTAGAATTTGTAAAAGACAATAACAACATCCCAATTTTATTTTTTTGGAAACAACTTTGCATTATTTGACATTTACTCAGGCTTGCAGAGTTTTGTAGTCCAATATGAGTCAGTGATCTATTGATTCAATAAGAACTCGCCCCCTAACATTTTTTCCAGTGATGTATGAACAGTCTCAGTGTCCATATATAACTAGAGGAACCTTAAAATAGGCAGTAGGGGCAGGCCGGTCGTTGCTGATATTAGAAGGAGCTGAATAACCTACTGTTTGAGAATTGTACATTATTTATATGCTACTTTTTCATTTTATCTCGGCTTTGACTTTTAATAGCTCTGTATTTTATGCAAATATTACACCCATTGATAGCTGGCCATTTATGTGTTCAGATATATTAAAGAATACATGTTGGGACACCAAAGCAGCTTAATGAAGAAAATCCTTCAGCAGTTGTAACTTTACTCACCCAAAACAAGAAGCTGAAGAAGAAGAGAAAATATCTGATCCAGGGGTTGACAAAGGAGAATGTCTCAGCCCGATTCAGGTTCAGTTTCCTGTCCATTGTTCGATGGTGTTCGGTGTTTTCATGTACAGTAGAGCTGTGGTGAGTTTTATTTCAAAACAGTCCTGAGATCCAGCCCCACCTTGCAGATTCGCACTTGCCATGTGCATCCCAGAGGAGGGTGTTGTTTGTTAGCAGTAGTCGTTTCAGGCTGGCTAAAAAAAGGGGAGCATGGGGCTGTGACGCAGCCCCACCATGCTGGTAGAACCCAGAACTGTCTATGTAGGCAGGTGGGTCAGATTTCACAAAAATATCTCTGGCTGACTGCAGCTGAATGGTCTGCAAAGCTTTGGCGATAAGTCAGAATGCTGCTGTTGGATTGGGAAGCCTAGGAGTCTGAAGCTAACAGAGTCTCTCCTGCAAAACAGAGCAGGATGACGAAGCTTTGGCAAAGACAAATGGACTCCAAAGAATGAAGAAGTAAAATATCACCAACTGAAAGTTAAAACTCAATTGATATACTGGCAAAATTAACAGTCAGAAATATGACAAATACTATTTATTCTCCTTGTCCTCAGAGATCAATAATTAAAAAAAATAAATGTCACTTAAATATGAATTTACTATGAATATGTAAAATATTCACTGCTGGCTCTCCCTCCAACACTAGCTCATAATTCAGAAATGTACTATGAACTGTCCTTGGTGATGAGAATGCTGTGTGTGAATACTTAATTACAGTGGATTTTTTTTTCCCCTCTACATTTTCCATCACATCATTTGTCTCTTGTGGACTGACAGAAGGACAACTAGTCCCTCAGGCAATCCCAGAGATACATGAAGACTTAATGAAACTGATTACTTTTTTTTTAGATGAGCTAAAATTCCATCCGTATACCCACACATCTTAATTGTCCCTACACACTAGTACATGTTATTGTTTGTACTTTGAAAGGATTAAACTTTCACTTTCTCTGGGAGAACAAAAGCAGAAAACCACCAGTCTTCATGCTTAAGACAGTAGCCTTAAGTATCAAGAGAACTTATAGACCAATTAGCTATTACATAACAGCCCTGCCTACTATTGTGTGGTTTTCACTTTTCCCACCAAAATAGCTCCATAGGACCTCTAACAGTGTGTTGTGCTATCTGACACCGAGACAATAGCAGCAGATCATTTTTAAGTCCTCTAGGTCACAAATTGGGGCCTCATCCCACCGTTGCTTGATTTGAGAACTTGAGAAGACATATGGTGGCATTTGTGTTCCTCAAACCATTCCTGAACCTCATATTTTATTCTTTTGTTGTTGCGATCAGTAAATAGTTTTTACATGAAGGGTCTATCTGGTCTAATTAGGAAGGAGGATCTAGGGTGCTCTACTAGAGAAGGCTGCCACTGAGGGGAATAAGCATATTTGTGACTGCAGTAGCCAGGAAAACCACTTGGTGTTATTTGAGAAAATGTAATGAAACTGTGACGCCTGTTGTAGTTGAAATTGTGCTTATTCATTATGACTGTAATGACTGCTTGTTTGTTGCATTGCAGTGCTATTCTGCTGTGTAGGACAATGTGCCTACATGTGACAGTCCCAGAATGAATCTCGTACAGAAAGAATAAAGGATAAATCTCAGAAAACAATGGAGATCAGTCATATGCTAATTACTGGCCTTCAGGGGAGAAAAATCACCAGTACTTTTAGATGGAGCATCATCCGTGAAGAGACAGATGGAGTTGAGTGGGTGTGCTGCTTCGTTCTGGAAAAATTAAAGGCCTTTCTACTTGTTTAGCAGCATTGACCTGTATTTTTAATAGGAAAACCTGGAAATAAAGCTGTGGGTGACGATATGGAATTAAATGCATGGCAAACTTAATATGGCCTAGTAGAATGTGTAACTGCTGTTCTATTTTCTGCTGAGACAAACAATGATGTAACCCAATATGATGGACGACATTGACTAACTGGGGCTGTGTTGCAGCATGTGGACTGGAGAAGATGGACCAATACTGGAATTTCAATGTTAAACTAAATCCAGCACAGAGGCTGGGGTACCATTTTGGATATACACGGCCCTCTCGCACAAGCAATAGTGAGTCACACAAAATAAAATTTTGAAACCCACTTAATTCTGAAGAGATGCTACTGAGATGGGTGAACAGGTGTAATTTTGAAGGCATCTGTGATATCCGCTTGCTGTGATGAAATAACTCTTCCAGCTCCAGGCACATCTGTGATGATGATCATGTCATTTAATCAGCATCTTGATATTCCACCCCTGGATTATCCTGGCACAGGATCAGAGCTCACTGACTTGGACTTTTACAAATTTACCAAAAGTCTGAGGCAGTATTTCACTTGCATGAAAACATATTAAACTTTTACTTAAGTTTTTGAAAAGAGGAGCAAAGAAGATTGCTTTTATATATTTGTTGAGAGACTAATACAAAAGTTCGCCTGATGCAGTATTTGTGACTGTACAATGACAAAGACCAAAAACCTCATCGCCAGCAGTTAAACAGAAAGAGTGTTTACTCAACAAAACATGACAGATTGAGAACAAAACAGAACACAAACAACTTGCATATCAGTTTGACTGCAGGTTAACAAGCTGAATAATGCTGTGTGGGGAAAAACCAACATTCATTCAAATTCAGGTAATGAGTTCCATTTAGGATGAAAATTAGGGGGGGTATCCACAGTTGATTCTGCTCTCTTTATTTCATTACACATCACTCATATAAAATGAACTGTACAAAGGCTAAAATAGGTCATATTTTTGCATAGAAGGAACAGTGATGCCAAACAAAAAAGCCAGGATGGAATGGCACAATAAATCTCACTAATAAACATGGATTTGATAACAATTAGGTTAAAAAAAAGGATAAATCTCTCTACAAAAATACTCTGCTCCTCACTCCATACTGTCAAAACACAAGACAAATTGGGAATGGTTCCCACTTTCAAATTCTCTTTAAAAAAAAAAAAATCTGCTCCACAGCCCAATTCCCATTAGCTCGTGTCAGCGTCCTTAAGGCAACAGTCCCCTAGGTTTTATTATTTTTTCAAAAACGCCACTCTTTCATTCAGTACACCATGGGATCTGTTGTGGCACTGCTTCTCTTTGCTTTTCATGCCAAGTCCCGCCTTTCAACCGTTCCAAATTTTGCATCAAACAGCGTAAATGTTGCCTGTATAATTGACAATGACACAAAAAGAGAATACATCATGAGCATCAAGTCATTAAACATGAAAGGCAATGAGCTTACCGTATCAGGGGATTTTGTGATACGGTTTCCTTTATTTAAAAAATAGTTGGTTTAGAGAATAAAGAGAAGGTAGTGCACCATCTACTAAAGATATATATAGTATATATATATATATTCAGAGTGCTTTCACATGTAGCAGAAAACTCCACAGGACGAGGCTGGCAAGTATCAGATAGTGCCACATAACATCAAACACACAATTTTCTAGAGCACACATTTTCACTGCTCAGATATTCATCTTCAGCATGGGGGGGGTGGATTAGGAGGAGATTGCAGAAATAATGTCAAAGGTGGCAAAAACACAGTTTCTGCCTCTCTAATGTCTTCACAGCAGACAAAACCCAATTACACTGTGCGCATATTTACTTTACATCATTGTCTTTGTGGCTGACTGGGAGTGTTTCCCCCCCCCAAAAATAAAATAAAATCAATTCACAAAAGATGCAAATGTCAAATAAAATCATGACAAATCCACACATCTACATGTCATTCTGTTCCTAGCAATGGATGCAGGATTCCTTTCACAGGTGAATTGAGGGTTGTTAGGGTATTAAACTGCTGTTAAGTGATGTAAAGTCTAACATGGCAGAGGTAAAGTATGAGTAAGCAACATCAGTTGTAAAAATTTGCGTATTTACATCTGAGCCTAACATACCGGCTGATTAATATGCTGTGATGACATGACCGAGAGCGTAATGTTTTAAAAGACATACAGTAGATTACACCAGCTTGTCACAATTTGATGAAAGTAATGAAAATTATGTAGTATGTTTTTGTAAGCTTTCCCAGATGCTTTGACAATTTCCTCCATTTCAATTCTGACAAAACGCTTCATCTGTCCGTAGCAATGTTAAGACACAAAGTCCTTTGTTTAACCTTGTAATACAACGCTGCAAAAACAAAAAACAAAAGCTGCTGGACAGTATTAAGTGCCTCTAATGAGAAAACAACACTATATTGTATAGAACCAAATATTAAAATAGTGACAACCAATGTACAAAAATAACACTAACATCTTTTATTAAAAACAAGCATTCATTCCTGCATTTTAACATTTTCTCAAAATTGTTAAACCTTGGTGATGTGGAGAGACTCAAAGAGTTCACATGGACTGGAAAAGATTAGTCAAAGCAAAGACTTTATGTTGGCAGGCTGGATCTCTGAAATATGGCGCCAAATCTGGAGAATTCAATATAAATCAGGGTTTTCATTTGATTTTAGGATCTGTGTTCCATCCTATGTAAAGCAAAGCCATATAGCTGAATATTCATCTTGCTATAAGCTTAGACACCAGCCTGACAGTGCAGTTACTACAGGACAGTTATGGTCATTTTGCTTATAACCCCTCTCAGTGCAACACATACCTCACAGCTGCAATGAGGCGTCCAGAAAGCACAGCTGTATTTCTTTAATGTCGCTGCTGCTACTCGCTGTATGTGCCTCCAGAGTGAAGCAGTAAATAAGGGATGTGGAGAGTTTGTGAAAGCAACGAAGCAGAGATGTGACCACTCATGCCTGCCCTGTACATCAGTGCCTGTCAGTTCACCCCCGTGGAGACAACAACACGAGTTTGAGCATACGGGGAATGGAAGTGAATCAGGCAGCAGGATTGCTGCGCATCAAAGCCCAAATCTATTGATGCCTATTGCCCCCTCCGTAAAGCTGTCTCCGATTAAGTTATTACTAACCCAATAAAAAGAAAAACAGAGGATGACTTTGGGTGACACAAATGGAAAGAAAGCATATTTAGTGATTCTCAGTAGTAGCTGTTTTTATGTATCATCTGTTGACTCCTGCAGCAGCTGTGGCTTAAGCTCAACCATTGATGGAGAACAAAACCCACTCTGATCTGATTTCACAACAATAGCAAATAATTGATCACATCGTCACCGATTAAAAGATGATTCCACCTCATTGTTTTCATGTTGTAGATGTTACCATGAGTCTTGTTTCCACTGAAGTGATAATACTACTGCAAGTTCTAGGAATGCGGTGTCATTTCTAAAAATGACTCTGATGAGCAGGGAAGAGCTAGCCTAATTATAGACCCCCCATCAAAAAAAAAAAAAAAAGACTTAAAAAGAGATTTGTGTCCTCCCTTTCAAACAGATCAACTCTTGTATACTGCCAAAACAAGCCAAACGGATCAATGAGGGCATGTCTGCCCATGTTAGAAACAGAAAATAAGGTTGTGTCTGACATCAATCCCAATCTGATGTGGTGTATAATAAATTACGGTACCGTGTTTTCTGAGCTAGTAAGGACATTTCCCACGATGAAGTGGCAATAACTCAGTCCATAGGGGACCTGGGAAGCAAAGGTGGAAGCACCTAAGTGTTCCCAAGCCCCCGCCACTTGGCTGCCATCAATTCAACATCTCTCCCCTGCATCCATATAGGGATGCAGGGGAGAGATGTTGAATTGAAGAAAGATTCAGGCCTATTGGTATGTAAAGAAAAAATTGCATTGTGGCAAGTGAATTATGAATTTCCTCATTGTGGGAAAAAGAAAGGTTGTTGTTGTTCTTTGTCTGCAGGTAAAGACCATGAGTGAGGAGGACATTTTTGCATCTCGCACGGCGGATCGAAGACAATTTAAAACCTCCTCCCATGCAGAAAACAGCAAACTGGCATTGAAATGAAGCATCACAGCAGTTCAGTCTGATTATCAGCTTGACAAACATGATCAATCTTATTGATTATGCGCATACCCTTTAATGAGCAGATCTTATTGAAGATAAACAAAGGTGTGAATGACGATTAGAAATTCACCTATTGGTCGAAAACATCTGAGAGCCTACTGAGTGAGATTTATAAAGCTCATTTCTGCTCCTTACACTTAAAACAGATATGGACAAGGGCCATGCCTCCATTGCTGTCTGTATGTACACATTTTACTAGAAGCTTAGAAACAGAGGAAACAAGGCCGTACAGCTGGAAATGGATGGGGCATTGTAGCAACAAATTCAACCAAGACTGCAAAAGTTGGCAGTGGATAAGCTGGGATCCATAGCGGCTCCTTGAGCAGAATTTTATTGCTCTTTAAATTACCAGGTACATTGTCACAAACTTTTCTACCATAGCCATACTTCTTGTCAAAACTTTCTGCCATTTACCATGTTGGATGCGAGTGTTGACAGACGCATCCTTTGAAACCAATGCATTTCATTATGTACATGACATTTTGACAATTACATTGTGTTTGGCGTATGAAGTAAGAGCCATTCAGGTTGAAATGTTGATTTACGCATATTTGAAGGTTGGTTTATCACCTTGTTGGAGAAAATGTTGTAGCTTTTTTCAGACCTCGGCGTTTGCATTGGTGACTACAGTATCATCATAATGACAACCAAATCACAATCAAATGATCATCTGGTAAATGCTCCTTTAACAGCAAGCTGGTCCTTTACACCACCGCTTCTTATGAGCACACTCTGGGGGGGGGAGGGGGGGATCTGCAGCGTGTTAAAGAGGAAACCACGAACTCTGGCCTCCTGCTGTGAATCTGTAGTAAACAGACATGTTCTGCGGGGACAGGACACTTAAAAAAGACAATCCCAACACCCCCACCCCCCCAACCACAGCCTTTGTTCACTCTGCTGGCATCAGGGAAAAAAATACAGAAGTGTGTGCTCCTGTTCCACCAGACCATGGAGCACTTATTTCCCCTCAGGCAGTGAGACTCCTGAATTCATCTTCCTTACTTCACATTTGAAAACTTTATTTTGTGGTGCTAATCATCAATTTTTTAGTTACACAACATTAGGATAGTAGGGAACCACTTGGATAATATTTTGCTGTATGGAGACAATTAAATTTACCCTCTATCAGGCCTAGCCTGCCTTTGGACTGTAAGCTTCCATAGAGTGGGTGAAGTTGCAAACCACGGGTGTCATCTTGTGATGAACAGGAATGTAAGCAGAGGTATTTTGTTAACATGTGGAGGGTCATTGCTTTCTGACATGCATGAAGAACACTGGGTGTGAAAAAAAAAATAGGACGGAGACTTGCAGCTCAAGGCCAGAGCAGGACAGAACGGGAAGGGCAGAGCGAATGGACGAGATCTCAAGAACACAAAGGAAGAATTGTCCAGCCATCTCTGCCAACACGACTGATATCAGTAGGGAGGCAGCGTGGCTCTTCTGTATTTGCCCTCCATGCCCTGTGTTTGCTGTGCTTTAATGTACTGTTTTTTTCTTTCACTGCAGTTTGGACAATGTGATATAACAGACCCACAAACAGACACACACAAAGTCAGCATTCTCAAAGAGGGACTTTCTCCCAGACATCCATGGCATTGTCCTAACAAACAGCAATTTTACACCATTTGTATTGTCGCACTGGGAATGGAAATAACGCTGCTGCATGGCACTAGAGTGTGTGTGTGTGTTTATGTGTTTTGTTTACAGGCAGATTTATGCAGTACGTACAATGTATAATTCAGAAGATACTGCAGAATTTGGTATCAAAGAAATTCGCAGACGATTCTTGTGCTTACATGGCGTTCCTTTGTCCCAATCACTTTATCTGAACTTCAACAACCCAATGAAAAAATCATGAATCATGGATTACATTAAACAGCTCTCTGACATGTCTGCGCCCCTCTGGAGAAGTATCACATCAACCTATCCCTCAACCACACACACACACACACACACGCACACACACAAGGGCACACACAAACGGCATGTTTGAGAGCTCATTGCACTTACACTTACAAACCACAGGAGCGTCAGTGACATACTTACAGAAAAAAACAGGACAAGATGTAGACACCTGACATTTTAACCTCAAAGGTAAATCAGTTAATTAGAAAACTAGCATGCCATACAAGTGAAAATGGAGTCTGAATTTAATAAACATCAGGAAAAAACTCCACTCAAAAAAAAAAAAAGACCTGTTGTGCTGCAGCTGCTCAGTTTTATATGTTCTCTTTGACTCAGAGTGGGGTGTGTGGGCATTAGTATTCATTGTCTCAAAGTCTTTCCTTCCTCCAAGCAAATTGTTAGTCCAAGCAAAAAAGATACAATAAACTACTAATGTACTCAAGAGGAGTGACAACCAATGGGATTCTCTTCATTGCCAAAAGTAGGTGTCCCTTCTCCTCCATATTGTGTTACTCTTTGGCCAAATGAATGGTGAACAGAAAGAGCGGACCGGAGTGGGAAACAGCTGAAGTCCTTACAGGAGGTTTAGGGAGGAGGAGTGAGGCAAATGATGCTCTAAAGAGTGCTCTAAAGTGAAGGGTTTGGGAGGATATTGGTGCTTAAATCAGAGTCTCATCCCATCAGGCTTCTCCTCTCTGCTGGGTGCCCCCTCCCGTTTGGCTAAGCGTCATACTTTTTCCCAGTTCTGTGGATGTGATGGAACAGAGTCATGGAGAAGGCCATGCCCAGGAGCTGTGGAGGAAACCAGAAGGAGAGTGAATATGTGTGTGCATCAGCAGTACATAAATACATGCATTTGTGGATTAATACACTGTATGTGTGTAACTCTGTGCGATTTTAGAAGTCAATGCCTTGGGCTGCTATTTGTTTTGATGAACAGCAAACCCTGTAGTGAAGCATGGGCGCATTCCCATTCTTTCATTTCCTCAGATGGGCTTCAAACGTGAGCATGAGAATCTTTGTGGTGGGAAAAAATGCACAGGGCACACAAACATTAAGTCAATGATGTAAATTGAGATGCCACTGAATCAAAGTAGCCAGCTAGCTCTTTGAAGTTTCCATTACCCCTCATAGTTTGACATCAAACACAGTCACAAGGCTGATCCTAAAACCATTATCTGGCAAAGTTTTGACGGCAGAAAACTGCAAAGTATGGTGCATAGTCCTAACGAAAAAGCCAAAGCGGACTTACTGCAAACATCATCCACTGGGGGATTCCTGAGGGATGTGATTAGATTGGAAAACTGTAGCTATTATTCCTTTATATTCCGTCAAAATCTAATTCATAAGGGCTGCTGAGAGAAAATGCTACCTTAAGCCGCTGTCAGTCAAAACATGAAGAGCCACTGAGGTAAACATCCCGCTAAGACGGAGTTAGGACCAACAAAAATGTCTTAGTGCTTTAAAAGCAACCCAATTATTTACACGTGGCTCAAAGTTTTGCTGTCTGCTTCACTCAGAGCGAGACAGAAAACCAGTCGCTCCTACAAGACTATTCTAAGCTCCCTCAACATCCACATTTCCATGTAGATGACATTTCTGAAACCATTATGGGTGAAGTTACACATACAGACTTTCGCCAAAGTGTGTCTTATATACGCTGAGTCTAAATGATTCATGAACGTGTTCTCTGCGACTCTGGCCATTATGTAACATTGCAGAGTTGTCGGGCATCAACTTTTCATGATCATCACTGACATGTCCTCCACCTTGCCTTCCAATCTGACAGCTGAAATCCTGTTTGTTGTCTCCCTTGCCTCTAACCTGATTTAGATTGTGTGTGGGGGTGTCTGTGTGTGTCTGTGTGTGTGTGTGTGTGTGTGTGTGTGTGTGTGTGTCTGTGGAGGGAGACAGAGAGATCATCAAATTTATTGTCAGTCATGCTTATGCTGTTGAGTTTTACTCAAAGCAAAGTCTCCACACGGACTTAGTTTGCCAATGTTCTATATGCATGTGTGTGTGTGAGTGTGTGTGTGCTTGGAGAATAATGAGAAAATGAGGAAGAGATAGTGTCAGACGTCAGAGACAAGTAAGTCAGCAAGTTAGAATAATTGCATGGGAGCATGAAATGGGAGTGTGACGTTGCCATGACTGCAGAGGGGTCTGAATTTGGCCAATATGTTGACGTTCCTCCAACGAGGAATGAGATCATACGTTATAGCCGTAGCATCATTTTCCCCCGGGGGAGTTAGAAATGTGCAGAATCTCAGTGGGGAGATTTCACAGTGAGGCCACTTTGCTCTGAGCGAACCATGGACTCATGGATTATCAAAATGAAGACTTGTCTTGCACATGAACAGTCACAGTCAAGCCCGGGAGGGCAAGAAAAAATATTGTAAGCTTGAGCAGTGAAAAGGAGGAAGAGTACACAGTCAGTCACACCTAGCATGAACAGCAACTTGAAGTGCCACTAAAAATGTCCTTTTCAAAGGTTTATGTTCCTCTATTGTGTTTTATCTGGACTAAATTGACCTGCATCCATGTGGGTGTTTGTTTTCACATTCCTTCTCTGAAGAAGATGATCTTCCCCAAATACATTCATACAAACACCAAGGAAGCTAGATTTGGAACATACATAATTCAAAACCTTTCTGTTTGCAAATACAGAAAACCGCCAAGGAGGCTGTTGCCAGACAAATCTGGTTGGGTATCAAGATGTGATCACATTGTGATGTCATTGCTGATCTTACTGTATGTTAAACAACATCCAGCTTCGTGTCAGCCGGTTCCACACTAAAGCTGGCATCTGCTAGTCATAGGTGTTTCATGGGTAGATTTTCACATCCGAGCTCAAATCTTTGAGCCAAAAAAATATTACTTCAAGGTAGAATTTCTCAGAGTTTGAAACTAAAATTTAGGAGTGTTTTGTTCATTGGTCAACAAGTGCAAGCAGAGGTGGTGGATGGAGATTGAGGCCTATGATTCACCGATGCGGATGTCTTTTGAGACATTTTAGTGAATTTATGTATTTATTTATTTCCATATTTATTTATTTATATTAATAAAAAAAAAAAAATTACTGAAGAGTAATAGTTTATGTACTTCAGGAGTCTAGATCGTCCATCCACCCGTTTTTAGACATTTGATGTAGAAGATTTAATAACGCAAATTTGCATAGAGCTGATGTGGATGCTTCACAGATAAGACAGATAATACAATGTGAGCAAACTGCTGTGGAAATCACCCAATTTCAAATATGCATGTAAAAACAAAGAAATTGATGAAAGTGACACTGACACACCTTTAGGGCCCCAAAAAAACATGTGAACTTAATTGAATTCTGTCCAGGGTTTTTTTTAGGAGATGGGGGAGGACCAATCCCATTTAGATAAGGATGCCTCCTTTGGCGGAGACATAAAAACAAAATGGAAACAGCCTCAGTCAATATTCACAAACTACATCACACATTTCACATTGGCAGAATTCAAAAACCCAAAAACAGCGTGAGGAATGAAAAGGAAAATGCAATGCTGACAAATTATGTGAAACAAATAAATATTTCGATCAAATGTTTTAAAATAATGTTCATTCATTTAAGATGAAAAGATATCCTTGCACCTAATTCTAGTCCTCTAACATTTTAATGGTCCTCATCTGGAAAATTAGATCCATTATTCAGCATCATTCGTCATCTCCTAATAGCAAAAGTGTTCATTTTGGCAGCTGTTTTGATCTCAGTCTTAGTTGCTTGTCAGATAGTTTTTCAATTTCATCATTTTTATTGATATTATTTTTCTTTAGTTTACCAAAGGTCGAGCATTTGTTTCATATTAAGGTGGCAAAGCGGGCAGAGGTTCCAGGTAATCCACGAAGAAAAGAAGAACAACAACACAATTCAAGGAACTCTGACAAGCTTTTTAAGTGCATCCAACAACAGCCAGAGTCAGTTGTTGATGTTGACAACCCACTATACGGTACTGCAGCATGAATCTTATCTTTAGAGCGAAGAAGAGGAGGAGGAGGGGGGAATTATTGTTGGTGAGAGGTAGAGTTATCATCAGAAAGATCGTCACCACTACCACTATCTTCACTAGCCTTAGCGTATCATCCATGATAAACAGTAAAGTATCCAAGGTATGAAGCCAGATGCGCTGAGTTGCTCAGAGAGACAACAAACATGAACAAGAGGAGGAATTGAATGTAGTGATGCTGCTCTCTGCAAGTTGTGACATAAAGGGGAGCTGCAGGACAATAGTCTGATAGGGTGCTGCATGTTTATACTTTTCTCCGAATATTCAGAAGTCAAATGTATGTTGAGAACTACCTGTAGATTGTTGTCATTTAGTTACTGCTGGGACATCAGGTCAATATTAACGTTTTAGTCAATCTGGTCTGGCTAAAATCAAAAATGCGATTTTTCTTTAAAGTCACACATTCATTTGGTTATTGTCTAATAAAAAATGGACTATATGATTCAGAATGCAGCTTTGCAGAAAGTGTCACACCCCATGTGCCCAGATCGGTCAGTGGTTCCCTCCTAGGCGGCATCCTGTTACACTCAAATACAATATTTAAAGGAAGGATTGTTTATGTGCGTGAGAATTAAGAGAACTTTTGGCAACAACTTCTTTTTGTTGTCGATATTCCGTGTTGTTAGTCCCAGATGGAAAATTCAAAATACACTTTCAATATTTAGGTCCTTACTTACAATATTCACATTCATATTTAACATGAATATACTCAAAAAGAATGTTATCTCATATCTGCTTTAAAGTAGCACTGCTACTTAAAGTGCTACTCATCTCGACTAAGGTAGACGAATGTGGTCTTGGAGGATGCATGCTCTACCCTTGCTATCTCTGTATTCTCCTGAGAATTTGAAAATCAGTAAATGAGTAGGAGGAAATTAGTTATGCAACTCTGTGTGTGCTAAACCTTATGATGCATGCAGAGTGTAGTCCACATACCAGGCTGGCAGGGTCATCACCATGATAATTCTGATCAATAACAGATGAGAAAAATACATAATTAATGAAGTAAATATTAATTACACTATGTGCACAGACCAGATTCACATTGAAACTGAAAACCTGATGTACTGACAGAGGTTCAACGAGGTGTTGATTGGCTGATTTTCATAAATCATATGATTAGTGAAAAAATTTATTCAAGTTGATAGCAGATTAGAATGTAAAGAATTTTAAAATGATTTTAGAGTCTATGTGTGCATCGATCGTTCTCATCAAAGAGACTCTGTGGTCAGTCTCATTTGGGCAATGTGCAATGTATCCTTTAAATAGCAGGGATTATCCTGCACCATTTACTTGAGTACAAGTTTTCATTGGTCGATGGTGCAGTCGCGTGCCACTGCCTCATTCTCAGACCAACACTCACAAGCAGGGTTGGATGAACACTTTTCAAAATTATATGATTATTCCAAGCTTTAACCTCAAACTTTTTTTATATACTCCTT